>JBAFWW010040672.1:0-17860 GCA_036873685.1 Agapornis canus
GCTTGTGCTCCAAGCCCCTCACCAGCCTCGTTGCCCTCCTTTGGACACGCTCAATGGACGTGCTCAAGAAGTTTAATGCCTAAGTCACAATTATACCTCTTTATAACACATACTGGAGTCCTAAGGATACACAAAATCTGCCAAGGTTGTTCATTCACTGGCTGCCTGGGAGGGTGCTAGCTAAAATTCTCAGTAACAGAGAACATGCAGAGACCTGCACTGCCCTGGCTACATGAGCATTCTCCAGAGCCTGGAGCTTTCCCCAGGAGCACCTTGCCTGCTGCAGAGCTGTGGGTCTGAGGAGCCCCAGACACATCTTCCCTGTGTGTAAAGTGGAGGTGACACAACTGCATGGGGTTGCAGAGTGTCAGCAGCCCTTGTTGCTCTGTATGGAGGGCTCCCCCAGCACTGGTGCTGTAGCTTGCCCACCTAGGCACACCTTTGCTCTCTCATTTGAAGATTACCCAACTGGTGCCAAGTTCCACTGGTGCCATACAGCAAAGTGGATACAGACATGGTCCCCCATAGCCTCCCAACCACCCTTATGGAGGATGCTGGTGCCTTTCCCTCCTGTCCCAGGGACCTCTCCACCCTGCCAGCTCCAAACAAGTGTCCCACCCTCAGGCTGCCACCCGGATGATTAGCCAGGTGTGGCTGCAGCACTTGTCAAAAACACAGGGTTGTCCCTGTTACCATCCGAACCCGTGATACCAGGTTGCCTCAAGTCCTCCGCCAGCGCTGGGCACTTTCTGCAGTAAGCACAGTGAAAGGCACCGCCACTCAACCGCGTCTCCGAAACCACCCTGGGGAGTGGTCCCTGGAGGAGCCGCCTGGCGCTGAGCAGATGGTGCCCTGTAATCAAGGAGAGGGATTGGGAGCTTGTTACCGAGTTTCTTGTGGCTTTTACTTCTGAACTGCAGTGGTTCATAAACACATCCCAGCGTGGCAAGGCTCCCAGATGTCACTGGAGTGTGCTGCAGCATCTGCAGCTTCGTTATGTATACAGCTTCTTATGGTTGTTAAACAAAAGACCTGAATGTCTTTGACAGGATGTTGTGCATAAAATAGCTGGAAATGTTAAATACTCAAGTGACTAAAATCATAGCTAATCTTTCTTGCTAATTTCTGTGTTCAGGACCTAGCACAGCAGAGTGAGCAGAGAGAGGCTGTGAGGAGTGAGTTGCCATCTAGCAGCATCGAGTATCTGGGGTTGAATGTCACTGAGGCTTACTGCAGGTGATGACTTCAGTGCTTGCTTTACCTGCCTTCACAACATACATTTAGCCATGCAGAGAGCTAACCTGGGATCTGCCAGGTGCAAACAGCTGGATGTTAAGGCAAGGATGTCTCCAGAAGAACTAAGATTTAGAGAAATATTTTCCCTCCTATCCACAGGAAGCACTATGCTTTACACAAAGCACAAGGCAGAGTCTCTAAGCATTTATGATGCTTTTGATTGTCTCCACATCTCACCCTGGGAGATAAGGTACATGTGTCCCTTTTCTCTCCATTGTCCTGGTGTCCCCTGCCAGCTGCTTTTCCCACCTCCATGGAGCTACAGGCTTACGGAAGGATACTCATTCCCCTTAATTGTACCTGTCAAAGGATAAGTTACCTGACAAAGGTCCTATCAGCCTAAAAACCATAGTGCTCCCTTTTCACTTGCTCTTTTCTTCTTCTGCCCCCTCACTTCACAAGGATGGATGGCTTACTGCCTCTTATTCCTCCTTTATCTGGCACATTAACCTTTCCAATATTGTCTTTGTCTAGTCTTCCTCTGATTCATGTCCAACCCAAACAGTTCCTCTTCAATCTTACAAAGCCTAAGTCAAATTCACTCACACACTCCTTCTACAGAGCTTTCATTCACCCTTTATGCTTTTCACAAATCTATTATTACTTAAATCTATTTGTAGTCTTTTTGGTACCCATTCAGCATTGCCACGTAAGTTTCTAGACCTACATTACAGATTAAGCTGTGAAGCAGACAACAAAAAGTATTTCTAAATGGCTTTGGAGAGACTTGGTGAGGGGCATGGTTTGGTTTGAACTGGGGTTTGTGGATTACTGACAGTAGCTTATTCAGTAGTGAAAATTTTTAGTAGTCATGTTTTGCTGTGGTTATTTCATTTTTCCAGACTCTCCACTTTTGCCTTATTTAACATAGAATTGCTCAAGCTGTAGTTCCAGGATGTTTGTTTCATCCCATTTCTAAAGACTATTGCTGCCCACACACTCTTGAACTTTGCAATGCCCCCACACCAAACCCACGCAGCATGACAAACAACTTAAAAAGTACATTGCTGTTAATGAAAAGGAGGATGTGCACGCGCAGAATCATTTGGCACAAGGCTTATCTAAGAACTACAGCAGGATTTGTTCCGTGCTGATTGGGCAGACACCAGGTATTGCAAGAACATTGTTTTCCTGCTTCCATAAAGAAGATTAATGTTAAGACACACAGTTAAGGCATACTGTCAGCACTATTAATTACCTAAATTCCTCAAGCTAAGGAAAAGGAGAAGCCAGGTCAGCAGAAAGCATGTGTCGAGGATGCTTTTGTCTTTCCAGCAGAGGGAGCAGCCCACAGGAGACTACAGCCAGATAAGCAGGAAACTCTGAAATGAGAGAAATAGACAAAACATTACACCTGTTGGTGGAAGTGTGGCAGCACGGCTTTCTGGTGCTGCTTGTCAGCCAGTGCCTGTCACAGCGCTGTTGTTTCCAGCTCTCCCATGCTCCCAAAGTGGGGCAGTCAGCTTCTTCTGCGAAGGCTGATGGACCTCCCCTACCCTGGCATGGGGTCACCCTCCCTCATATTCTTCAGGCCAGTGCACCCCATGAGGTCTCTCCCTGCAGCAAATCCATTCTCCAGCTTGCCTACAGCCTGCACACTGCCCTGGGCTTTGCTTGTGTGGGGCAACACATGAGGCCTCAAGGCATGGGGGAGTGAAGCACTATGTGCTCACCCTGCTTATCGCCTGGGCTTCCTCATCCTCTTGTGGGCATATGAAAGTAGATGTTCCCACAGGTGATCTCAACATGTCTGGTGGTGCTGCACCTCCTGAATGCCAGACTGCTGGCCCAGGGGTCTCAGTGTATGAAACACCCCCAGCTACACCTCTTAAGGGCATGGTCCTGCATTTTATTACAGCAATATTGTGCTACAGACAATGACACCAGCTCTGAGAGTTCCCTACGAGCCTGGAGGTTGTTTTCCAGAGCCCCTGAAACAGGGCTGCTGTGGTGGCCTTTTATATCCAAGCATTCACATCTACCAGCAGCAGCTCTGAATCCCACCAGACTGCAGCCCTGGACCAGGTTGCTACATCCCTTTGGTAGTGCAGCAGATGCCAGGAGTCGCTCCCCCTGTCCTCTGCACCCAGCTTTCTGTGCCGCCTCCACTCTCCCTCCATCTCCCCCAAGTTCTGCAAGCAGAACCACATGCCTTAGGAAGACAGGGACAATATATAATTAAATGCAGTCAGTAAGGATGCCAACCTCCCACACCACAGAGAGAAAGAGCATAGCTCGTTATTACAGTCTGTGGTCATTTCTGATGCAGATGTATTTTCAACAGGAAAACAGGCCATCACAGAAATAGCTGCTTCTCCACAGTGTTTTCAACCAGCTCCCCCTCTCTCCAGTGCTGTAACATGAGCACAGCTCCATCTGGGCTCAGCATTAGGCACTTCCCACTCCCCGGTCATGTTGCCCTGCCTTGCCACTGTCATAAAGCCCCCATGTGCATCAGGATGATCAGCATGTACCAAGGAAGAGGAGTAGTTACAGAGTTCATTTATCACCTCAGAGGTGAAATGCCTTGCCAGCCAGAGACTGTAAATCGTAGATCCTATCAGCAGGCTTAGGCAAGGGGGATGAAGAAGGCTTATGCACCCACATTGGATCGGAGTCCTGGATGTCAAAAGGACCTTTGCAGACAAACAGTCCTGGAGACCAAGCTCCAGAATGCTGGTACCTGCCAAACCAGGCTGCCTCAGCACACTGACATCCCTACAGCAACCCTATTCAGGCAGAAAAAGCGCTAGAACCATTATAAGTAGTTAAAAAAAAAGAAAAAGAAAAGTAGAAGAACACAAATGCCACACAGGAATGTATAACATTGCCACAGGGAGACAAATTGGCAAGGCTGACAAATGTACAAGAGCTGCTGAGACACGGAGCTAACCTGGCCTCTGATGGGCCTCAAGGCAAGACAGCTCTAGAGAGGAATGCCCTAAAACAGTGTGTTCCTTTTCTAACAGGCTACACAAGTGTAATTTGGCTTTTAGAATAGACCCTGTGACCCAATGCATGCATTTTGCTTAAATGTCAAGGGCCACTCTCTTCAGGATCTTAAGGCTCCACTGTGTTTTTGCAGCACCAGCATATTTTAAAGTGGATGCAAATGTCCCTATAAATATTAGCAATTTGGGAACTGGGCTTCATGGAAAAGCTGATGCTAGAGAACAGTAATTTTGAAGTCCTTGTGGCATCAAATGAATATGCTATTCATGAAAAGTATTTTGCAGTTGGAAATATCCTGGAGCCTGTGTTAAACTCTTAAGCACTCACTGTTCTGCATTTAATGACATGAAATTATATCCTTCCACAAAACTAGTTCTAAAAAGCACACTTAATGTGAATGAACACTTAGAATATCCTAGAAACACGTAAGTAACTCACAATATCACTAATGGCACTCAGCACAGGTCATTAGCTATCTAGGTCTGAATAGCATTAAGCATAAAATCGTATCACCTAGTTGTCACGAGTGTCAGACGAATAAGCCAGGCAGCCTGTGCATGCAACCAAGAGTGGAGGAAAAATATCCCTTATTGAAGAGTTGAGCAGATCTGTAATCTCTCAAGCACAGTGCCTTTAACGTACCTCTGTACTCCAAGATAGCCAATGTCCCAGACTGAAGCTGGGATGGGACAAAGTTGCGTATCTTTCCCTCTAATGTCTGGTGGATGAGAAAGGGCTCCCCAGGTGAAGCAAAATGTGGCATTTCTTTAGTTTGAGTTTGTTGCTTAAGCTGGTCATAGGCTGATACTGTGGGGTTTTCATTGAGGTTGTCTGGAATTTCCGTGCTCTCGAAATATTCCAGGGTTTGGAGAAAAAGACTTGTCCCACTTCTGAATAAAACCTGAAAGAAACTGGACACCTTCTGCAGAAAATCTGGGGGAGAAAATGATAAAAAGGCCAACTGTTGGAACGCCCCATGTTGTGTTTTACATCTGGCTTCTGGAGGCTTTTGGCCTGACCAAAAAAAACCGGTTCTCTGGTGAAACTGGAATTGTCTAGCAGCAAATCTTTCTAGCAGACAATTCCCCACTCCTTTCCCTGTTACTCATTGGAACTTCTTTTCCTTGCATTGAAATGTTAAAACAAAATCATTGCACAACTGACCTAAGAATGAAACAATAAAACTCTTGAGCCATGAGTACGCAGGCATTGAGTAAATGTCACCTGAATCAATGGAGAGTGTAACAGATGGAGAATTTAACATTGTTCTTGCAAATTAATCATTCATTTATTTTTTTAAGTAATCATCATAAATCTCCCTAGAACAGACTGTCACTCTGCCTGTTACGATTTATTAAGCCAGTGCAGAATAAGATCACTACAATTTAAGTTAGCATTTTTGAGGCTGCCGAATATCCCCCAAGTATTTCCTGCAGCTGGGACTGCAAGCATCTTCCTTGGAGCTGGCGGCCTGCTTGCGCCATATCCTGTTCCAGTCACACACAAGCACCCAGAGCCGGTTGGGGTGAGTCGCTTCCCTTGGCCCCCCTGGGCAGCAGCAGTATCAGAGGCTGACTCCCAAGTTGCAAAGCTGCATGTGGCACCAGCGCTGCAGAGAGACACACCTACCGGCCTCAGGAGCGGCGACTGGGGAACACGTCCTCGGGGGTGGGTGCTCATCCCCCCCAGCCTCCAGCGCAGCTCAGACCACTGCGGTGCAGAGATTGCCGATGCCTTTGGATAAATCGGGACTCTTCTCTCTCCTCTTGGAAATTCCCACACTGCAAAGCCAAAGGACACAGCAGGCAGAGTGGCAGCTACAGGAGGCAGGTCACCAAAACCAGGCTTTTTCAGTGTTAGTTTCATTTTGGTGTAATTTCCTGAGTGAGTTATTGAAACAACAATAACATAATGGGCACAGTGCAGAAACAGGGCAGACAGGACCACTCAGGAGCAAAACAGCCAACAACGCGTTTGTGTAGAAGAAACAAAAAAGAGCTTGTGGTAAGGCAAATTCACTGATTACCTGAGTAAAAGCACACAGCCATCCTCCACCCTGCAGCCACTTGGAGACAGGTGAAGGTGCCAAAAAGGTGGGGGGAGGGGGAAAGTAATCCAAAACAAACAAACCTCAAACCATCACTCCAAATTGAAACAATTACTTGGTCATTTTCACTTCCTAAATTGGGAGAGAGAAATTCCCCTGGGTCATCTGACCTCTGTTGAAACTACACCAGGAAGAGGAGCAGCAGCAGTGCGTGAGCACAGGGCGTTCTCCAGCTGTACAAAAGCCTCTTGTCTGTGAGCCAGGGACCAGAGCAGTGCAGGGATGTGCGTGTGCGAGTGCGTGTAGCAAGACAACGTGCAGATACCCTCCCGGCCAGATTATCTCTTGCACAACTCTCCGATCCTGTGCAGCCAGCGCAGCTTTTGTTCTTCCCATTGCTGCTCCTCCTTAAGCATGCCTCCAGAGCAGAGCTTCTGAAGAGCCGTTTCCTCCTGCACATCTCCCTGAAATCAGCTCTCCCCAAGAAGAGGAGGCTGCCAGCAGCATGGTGGGGGTGGCCGTGATGAGGACATGGATTGAGCCCGTTGTCGCAGGTTCCCAACTGGCCAGTGCCTTCTACGACACGGCACTACTGCTGGTGGTGAAGAACTACTACAACCAGACCAATGCCACTGCTCCTTCCCATGAGCTGGAAGATGCTCAGCAAAAGGCTGTCTCTAACTTTTACATCATCTACAACCTTGTCCTGGGCCTGAGCCCACTGGTGTCAGCGTATGGCTTGTCCAAGCTGGGGGACAGGATACATCGGAAGATCCCTGTCTGCTTCCCTCTTCTTGGCTACTTGGGTTCCAAAACTCTCCTGCTCCTCCTGATCCTGCTGGGCTGGCCGATTGAGGTGATGTACGGGGCTGCTGCCTTCAATGGGCTGATGGGCGGTTTCACCACGCTCTGGGCAGGTGTCATGGCTCTGGGATCCCTGGGCTCCTCTGAGATCAAAAGGTCCCTTCGGCTCATCATTATTGAGCTAGTGTATGGCCTCTCTGGCTTTCTGGGAAGCATGGCATCTGGCTACCTCTTTGTTGGCTTCAGTGACCGCTATCAAGAGGGCACAGTGCTGGTGAGCTGCAGCATCGCTTGTTACGCTTTCTGCCTCCTCTACAGCACTTTTGTCCTGACAGTCCCCAAGCCAGCAGCTTCCTGTCCAGCCAAACCCAAGAGTGCAGAGGAGGTGGGCAATCAGCTACCAGCACACACAAAGAGCAGCAACTCCACTCCAGTATCCCCTTCAAAACTCATCCTCACCATGCTGTTTACGGCAGCAATCCTCTACGACCTTGCTGTGGTTGGTGCAATGAATGTACTCCCACTCTTCTTGCTCAGGGAGCCTTTAAGTTGGAATGCTGTGCAAATTGGGCATGGCAATGCCGCTGGGTATGTGATCTTCATCACCAGCTTCCTAGGTGTATTTGTGTTCTCCAAATACCTGAAGGATATAACCATGATCATGATCGGAGTGGTATCCTTCAGTGCTGGCATCCTCATCATGGCCTTCGTTAGGTGGACGTTCCTTTTCTACATTGGTGAGTCAAACAACCACTCACACAAGCAAGTGCATCCTGAGAAAGGGGTTGGGTGTTTCAGCATCAGAAGGGCTTTTGGTCAGCTTCACTGTGAGTTTCAGAGTAGGGAGCTAGGCAGATTGTCACAGGAGCAGTAGCCAAGAGGGCTTCATTATCCATCCTTTATCCCCCCTCTTTGTACTCTGACACCCAACACCCTACGATACCCAGAGGAGGCATACACACCTGCCAAGGTTAGTTTAAGGTTGGTTGACTTGTAATTTGTCACTTGGTCATAGCCCAGATCAGAGCAGGAGAACAATGTTCACACCACAGGGGAGTGAGAATTGTTGCTGGCTATTGGTGCTAGTCAGACCACACCACCGCATTAATCATAGAATGGTTTGGGTTTGAAAGGACTTTAAGATCATCTAGTTCCAACCCCCCTGCCATGGGCAGGGATATCCCACACTAGATCGTGGCACCCAGGCTCTTACTTCTTATGAGATAAAGCTTATGGCTACAACAGAATAAAACTTCCAAAGGTTTCTTATTAAACAAACATCCTAAGATGTGATTAATTTTTGTTACATTAAGGCATTTATACCTGAGGGGAAACTTAATGGTGAAATATTGGAGCTACACTAACAACTAAATACCACAATAATGTAGTGTACAAATCTCAAACTGTGTATAGAGGACAGCATCTCACAACAAAGGAAAGGCAAGTTTATATTTAGTAGGTAGCATTTGCAGGGATGCAGAAAGCAAAATCCAAGAACTGCATCCATGGTGGCAAACAGATTGATAATTCATATCTAAAAGAGTATTGTGTGCTCTATGGCTTTGAGGGTTTTTTCCTAGAAAAAGGTCTAAGATAAATGGCCTGCAGTGCTTTATCTGTCTGCCTGTACAAGGAGTAAGGAATTGGAAATCAAAGTCATTCTAAAGGGAAAGATTATATCTATTATATCTGTGTGCTAAGCCAAATACTGAGAAAATTTTTTTAAGAGATTTTATTCATTTCAGCAATCAGGCTGGGAAGAAATGATTACAAAAGAAAATTAAAAGAATTTAGAAGGGTTTTATTTAATATTTAAAGTCCATCATGAACACATGCTGCTACACAGTGTGTAGAATGCTTGTTCCCTCCATTGCAGAAACACCTTGGTACACTAGACATGGACCAAGTCTTCACTGAGACTGATTCTCCCAACAGGAAGGTCACTTCAGCTCCCTAGAAGTTCCAACACTAGAGAAAGCCTAAAATACTGCAAGCCAGAAGCAGAAAAATAGAAAACAGCTGTAGTGTGACAAAGGTGCTGCTCATGTCAAAGCCATGTAGTATGGGATGCTTTTTCTGCTCGTTAGACTCAAATCAGTGTCTCTGTCTCAAAGGACACTGCTGCATTCCATCTACACTGGGGTTTCAGGCTTAGACCAAGAGACTACAGCTGGTTTGGGCAAAGTATCTCTGCTGGTGGTAGCAATAGGTGGCTTACCCAGCATCGCTTGGATAGAGTGAGGACCTACACTCCTACCAAAGATCTGTGCTTTTTTCTGGTACTCAAGGGACAAGAAAAAGTGCGGCAAAGGCTCTGTCCAAGCCGTAGGCCCATAGTCTTCAAAAGCAGTGGTGGCTGTGTTGGGAGACAAGAAGCAGGTACTGATGATAACCACATGCTCATTGCATTGCAGCACGGGCAGTGATGCTTTTTGCCCTTATCCCTTTACCAACCATCAGATCCATGTTATCCAAGCATGTTGAAGGATCATCTTATGGTAAGTGCTTTGGTTGTCTTACCAGTCAAAAAACCTCAAATTCCTCCATTCAGCCTCAGGTACAAAGAGGGAGGTAAGTTATTGTTGCAATCTGTGTTCTGCATAATGAAACTGGAACAGTCAGTACTACAAATGGGAAGGGAGGAGCAGAGAAACTTGCAGGACAAGATTGTCACATCCGAACTTCTTGTCCTTAGTTACATCATGTACCCACACAATTTTCAGCACATGCTTCTAAAGATGATTATCAGTATGCAGCTCAAAGGCAGGGAAAACACCAGAGTACTGCTCAAAAACACAATACTCCAGGGAAAAACAAGAGAAGCAAGGCATTGCATTGCAGCACTGTGATACTTACCCCATTTGTATTTCACTTCTTTTACTTCCAGCTTTGGAAAGGGTGGGTTTCTTTCATCTTTTGGGTTTGTTTGGTTTTTGTTTTTTCAGCTATGCTCCCTGAACACATCTTCAAGTGTTTCCTGGCAGTTTATTCCTCAGACTATGATTTAACTAATGAAGGATAACCTTTGCATAAAAATCGGCCTTTACTGATAAACAGGAGCAGAAATTATTTATATAACAAATGCCTTAGAAAACAGTAAAACATATGTATTTTACAACACTGTATGGAAGGCTACCATTTTTAGACCAATGAGCTGGATTTAGACACAACAGACAGGACTAGCCATGCATTCAAATAAGACCTCAGAACCTTGGCTGTTAATGTCTCCTCCAAACATGTTCCTACAGCAATCCTTTTCCCTTGTACCATATGAACACAATACTGCTCGGTCACTAAGTTAATTCCTCACTGTGCTCCATAGCAAACTCGCATACCCACCACACAGGTAGCAGATCACACCCCAAGTTAGTCATAGTTATTAATCCTGTTGTTGCTTTTAAGCTCCACCTTGAGCCATGCAGGCTGCACCCTATTACAGTGGCAGATTGGCTCTGGAGCTGGGCCACGCAGCAGAGCAGCCTCTGGTACCAGTGCTGTCTCCTTCAGTGGTGGCTGCTGCTGCTGTGCAGCTGGAAAAGACTGCCAAGACAGCACTGACCTTGCTCCCAGCTTGCACATCCCAGCAGGATGGGTTACTGCACCTTCCCCCTTTTACCACTACAGAAAGAGAAGGGTACACACTTCAGCACAGAAGTTGTTCTAACTAGAATTCAGTTCTCTGTCCAAATCACACACACCTCCCCATTTTAGGGAATATTGCAATGCAGTGGACCACTATTCTGACTGAATGCAGAAGCAGATCCTGACTGAAATTTCTTCTCTCTCTCCTGTCCTGAAGATGCTAGCCCAAAACTACTTTTCCACTTCATAGGGAAAGGAGCACTTACTGCCCAGCTTATTGCTGGTCTTCTAAGCTGTTACCTCTGCATCTAAGCTGGTTAAGCATACAGTTTGCTGGTTGAATCTTTCATCTTTCAGCCTGAAAGAAGGAAAAGGCACTGAATTCTGATCTCGAACAGATGCAGATACAAGCTCATGCCATCTGTTGCCTGTGAAGCAATGACCACATGGCTCTCCCACACAATGGTGATCCAGAATTCATTTGTTTTTTTTCTCCCTGTAACATACCATGTTCTTGGTTTACAGGTAAAGTGTTTGTCCTGCTGCAGTTGTCTTTAGTCACCACAGGAGTAGTGACGTCCACAGTCTACAACAAGATCTATCAAAACACACTGAACTGGTACAGCGGCTTCTGTTTCATCTTGTCATTTCTAGTTGGCTGCCTGACTCTTCTCCCTTTGAGGTAAGGAACAGGAAGGGTTTTTTCCAAAGGGACATGCTGTATTTTCTCAGTGTTACCCAATTCTGTGTCTAAAGTATATAACACAGGTGGGATTTTTTTTTTTTTTTTAAGTAAACATAAAAGGAAAAAGAAAATTGGAAGAAACAAAATTTTGCAGAAATAAGTTGTCAAATACCAAGGATATTAAAACCCTGAAACTTGCAAGTGATCTAGCCAATGCTGTTAGTCTTCTCTTGTTTAATGTAACATGAATTGCTGTAGGAAGAATATTCAGCAGCGTTTAAGAACTGATAATCCCAGGGGACAAAGCCCTCACATGAATGTAATGCTTGGTATTACAAAAATAGTAATAAGTAGAATGAGGGAATAATCCTACACAAAGTAAAGCATTCTTTCAAAAATCCATTACAGTTTACTTACTCACAGTGGTAGAAAGGAATAATCTGAGTCTCCCTCAGGTGTTTCTTTTAAAGAGAAGTGATTACATGGTGAAGGAAGCAGTAATTTCTCTCATCCAGTGAGTTTGGCCAAACGTGCAGCTATAGAGCAACAAATAGGTGAATTTCAGGTACAAGCGTAAGTCTAAAGGCATGGTTAATACATGGTTTTATAAATATATACATATATATATGATTAATGCATACTGACTTCAGTATTATCACATAGGAAGAAAAAGCAATGCTACAAGGAAAGGTCTGACACCATCAGTTCTGTCTTGTCTTGGCTTTCTGGTCTTCTGAGCACATTGGACACCTGGTGTCAGCAGGACTGGTGGCGTGGGGAAGGCTACTTCACACTCATCATTTCCCCAGCTCTGCTTCCTCCTCATACTTTCCAGACGCAGAACTGACTTGTTCCTTACCACAACCCTGCTGTTCTAACACCAAGTCACTGCTAGCTACTCAACTGCTTTTAACGCAGGCTCCAAATAGAAATTAGCACCATCATCAGCACAAACACGTTACTAGGACTTGAAGTCCAAACGATGACAAACGTTGCCAGTATCATTACTTGTACCCAAGGCTGCCAGATCCTTGAGAGAAATCACATCAGCACTCAGCCAGCTACAGACACCACAGTGAATTTAAAACTAAAGAATCAATGGTGGGAAAAAAAAGAAAATCAAACAGTAGTTTCAGAAAATAGTTTTCTAGCTCTTGTAACCTGCATTTTTATTTCTCTTTACAGCATTGTGGCCATCAAACAACGTTCAACCACCGGCTCTCTTCAGATTCTGACCAACTAACAGAGACTGTACCAGCTAAAGCCTCTTCTGGTGTTAATCAACTCTTCAGCTTACCAAAATTGAAGACTTGCCAAGCATTAGTCACCACAGTTATCATGATGGGAAGCATCTCAATTTGTGTTTCCATTTCACAGCATGCCACAGGCTTTCAGCCACTAAGCTCACCCAGGACAAAGAAGTTTGCCTTGCTATTTCTGCAGTACATCATTTTACAGAGTACATGCAGTGGCTATTGAACACCAACAGTCTTCACAGCATTCACTTTTTTGCTAGGCTGGTTAGCAATTATGCAGAGGGACAACAGGGTAGAAATGAAAATGGCATTTCTAGACACATCATTCAGTGTGGAAGGGGAAAGCAGAGCATCAATTTTTCATTAGTTCCTTCCCATCTGTTAGTTAGGAAACCTCAGGGCTCTGTGCCTTCAGCTGATGAAGCAGGGGCCCACGAGCCAGTGCACAGTTGTCAGGAGGACACACTTGTTCTCCAGCTGCTACAGAAGATGTGTCACCCTGGCCCATCAACATTATACAGATTACTGAACACAGAAACACCACTGTGAAAAACATTAAATGTAAGATTAAGGCACTTCTAGTAATTCCCTACAATAAAACACTCCTGAACAGATGTTCACACCCCTGTTTTCTGGGAGATTGCCACACTGTCCCCGAGCAGTGCTTTAACGCAACTCATGTGAGGACACCTATGACCCAAAAGCTGATACCAGCATTTCAACTCACAGCACCAGAGCGTACTACTCTTGTACCAGGTTAAGAACAGCTAAGTGCAGCACACTACTCCTATGGGCTTTATAGAGGTGTAAGGACACTGATACCAGATGATATCCAGTGTTAATTACTTGTGTTAGAAATAAAAATCTTTATACTGGATTGAAATCCCTACCTATACAAACCTCATACAATACAGCAATTGGTGTAAGACACTGGCAGCTAAATCCAAACATGATTCAAAAGACTGGCATGCTCCAGAGGAATCAGGGCTTAAATTATATGTCTACTTACATACTAATTGGAAGCCACTTAATCCTTGTTAATTCAAACTCCTGGACTAAGTAAAAGCAAATTAAAAACCCTTAAGTAACTGAAATAATCTGAAAGCAAATCAGGCAGTTCAAGCCAGGGATGCAGCAAGCAGAAGTCAATTACTCACTATGCAACCCCTTTCTCTGAGGAAGTCTCTGCCAATCCTGTCGTCCTCCCGTCCCCCCCCACACACACACTTGCAATCTTTCCTTAGCTCCAGCCATCACTTTCAAGTAATACCAGATGCGGTACAGGATCAGCAGTATAACTAGATTTTAAGGGAAGGGTACTTCTGCAGTAAGACAGTGGCTGCCCAGCAAAGTAAGCACACACATCACTTCAGCGGTGAAGGCTGCAAAAATGAAATTTTATTCTAGGTAAAGGAGTCATCTTTTAATACATTTACTGTCCATTCCATTAAGTTAAATTGAGGTAAACAAAACAGAGCTTTTAAAAAAATGTATACACTAATAGAGAATTACAAACAGTTTTACCTCAAAGTGTTTTTCTCCATCAATACTAGTTCCATAGTAAACAATGCACAAAGTATATTTATACAGAGAGATATGAAAGGGTATAGAAACATGCCAGCACCAGAAGGCAAGACAACATTTCCTAGCCTGCAAGTCTGAACAAGAGCACAGTTGCCAGATTTGGTTGAGCGCAGGAAACAAAAGCTTCCTTCCCATTTTTACACTGTTTACTAAGCTAATCCACACAGAGACAAGTCTTTTCACAGCTTCCATTTTGGTTTTCAATGGTATGAATGGTGACATTCTAGTTCCAGTGAGTGGGTTTACACAGGCTCAAAGAGGAAGAGTCTGGGCCATGAGCGAGCACTGGTCATTGTGGTCCCCAGTACTGATATCTTCAAGAAGAGGATGAAGTCCACCTCCTTCACTTACAGACACCTTACCTTCACCTGCATGGCCCAACTCTCCTAACCTTAAGGAGGGACAGAAGGATACAGGCACAAAGGAAAAAGAGAACATGGACTGTGCTGCTTTATTTTCATGCACTAAGGACAAAAGCCCTTTGGCTGTTTGCTATTGTAAGACTGTCCCTCTGCAACCTATCTCCCTGTGCAGTGGGAATGTGGCACTGGCTTCAATGCTACTGCTCTATCTGAAGGAATGGATTTTTATCCCAGCAGCAGAATTTAAGGAAATGGTTGAGCTTCAAAGCACAGAGTACCAAGGCCTGCAAAGCAGTCTAGGAGAGTGACTAGCCTTTAATATTTTAGCATGACACTTAGGTAGGGTGATCTACTTATGCCTTTTGGAAAGCTTATCATTTTCTGCATAAGTACTGTGCCTTAGCCCTGCAACCTTAAAATTAGCCCAGTTCACTTGTACAAGTCAGATACTCCAGCAAGGCCAAGAAGTGCTACGCAGAGTTTTAAAGCTTGCTTTATCTCATACAGTTGGCTAAACAGCACTCCCAAAAAACACCGCTGGTCAAAATGCAACACTCACACCGCCAGAAGGCAAATTTATCCCTGTGATCCCCAGTTTTACGGTACATAAAAAAATAAATAAATAAAATTTTGGTAACAAAACTCCCCTATCTTAAAAAAAAAGAAAGACCCCATTTTCCCTATTTATTGGTTGCTGTAGTGAAAGTTAATGCACCAAGGGGAAGACTGTTCTACCCTCAGAATTTAGAAGGCTGAATGAGCTAATTTAATGTACACAGCTTTGCTCAGTGGTTTTCAGCACCAGGTTCTTAAACAGAGTGCAAAATTAATCATAAACAGGAAAATTATGCAAGTTTTAACAAAAACACAGTTCCTGTTAAAACACTGAGCACTCCCTGGTAGACTGGGAGGGAATTCTTTCGTACCTTGCTATCTGCAAGACCAATACCTGAAGAAATATGCATCACAAACTGGCTGCACAGAGCCACTGCTGGAAGACTTACCTCACAGTACCTCCACAGAACAGCCTCTGTCACATGAGCTTTGCAAATGCTTCCTCCCTACCAGGTATACCACTATACTTACTATCCTTAGCACAAGTGCTAGTGTGACAAAAATCCAAGTAGACTTCAGTGAAGAATCCATAGTTTATTCTCTGCAACCAGTTACATTGGAAGAGTTTGTGTGTTTAGTGCTACACCTATTACCTTTTCATTTTTCAAAGGATACCTGAAAAAGCTGTGGTGTTTCAACACCTAGTTTATTGCAAGAGTCAGAGCCTGATAAGGATACATGTGAACAATGCTGAGTCCATTACCAAGCATGAAAACAAAATCTCAGCGCCTGCTTCACTGTGCTGGTGACAGTTGAGATAAGAAACAAACATCCTAGAAATTACGCAGAAGTAACCAGGACAGGAGTGAATTAAGAATCCTCTAAGAGGGAACTTGGTCTGACTATGGATTACGAGTGAAACTGGGCTAATTTAAGGACTGTTGAATGACCCACATTACATAGACTCAAGAGAAAAGGTCCAACTACTTTTGACATAATTTTAGTGCATGTGTGCATGGTGACCTTAAGTGACTGCACACTTAAGAACTTTGCTCAAAGATGAAGCTCCTTCGATAGCTCCTGCTTCCCTTTACCAACAACTTCTACTTTTCACATGCAAAGTTTGGGCCATCTAAAGGAGAGACACCTATCCTGTAAAGATTTAGAGGATAACTTGTCTGAGGTTGGCTCACACTTCAGATCTCAGCTTCCTACTAACAACAGGTTAAATAAGTGCACTCTTTACAAGAGGCACTTTTTACATCTTATAGGAGTTTCCTGTTTTGTAGTTCTCTCATCCAGCATTGCTGCTCCCCGACTCAGTCAGGATCCTCCCTACAAAGCCTCTCCCAGTTACCTAGTGTTCTACAACAGCTCTTTGTAAGAGTAGCCTCTATACCGCATATGAGCCAAGACACCTACCACTACACTGCAGCAATTCTTGCAAAGGGCTCCTCTTTCAAATACTAAGTTTTACTTTCATTGTAGGGGCTTAATAAGCTTTGGTGTCACACATCATGTAAGAAATCCATATCAACCTGCAGGTACCACAGGGCCTACATAATGCAACAGAGAAGTGCAAAGCATGCCTGCCCTTCAATGGCTTGGCCAGAACAGGATTTATCTGAAACCAAAACCATACTGCAGGATCAGTGGCTGGCACTGGATTACAAAAAATTTAAGACAATCTTCAACAGCTCCAGCCTCAGAAGTTACATATCAATTTGAGCTTCACTTGGTGCTCCCCACTGTCCATTATGCTTCTCATTAACAGCTATGTCACATATCACCACCCATTCTTTCTACTCATCTTTCACTTTTTTTTTAAAGGTGAAGGGAAGACTTGTCTAAAAATTAGTTCAAACTACATTTTGCTTCATTCCCAGTGATGTTTCCGAATCAACTACAAAATACATTTACCACAAAGGAACAAGCTCAAAAAGGCATGTTGATCTCTGTGAGAAATAGGTAAGACTGTAACCCTGAAGGTCAGACTGTTAAATAGTACTGCTTATTTTAGAATGGGAAGATTGGCAAAAAGACCTGGTTTTACTGCTTCAAGATGGTCCTCTTAAGCACTTCCTTGCACAAGAGTGGTTTATTATTCTGGACCTAACAGCAACTTAAAGGAGAATTCTCATTTACAGCAAGTACATGTATATTGACAAACTGAGCTTAAACCAGCAAGCATAGTTTAGTATCACACAGCTGTCAATGAAGGCCAAGTCAAAAAAGGAAGACCTCTTAAAATGTCTTAAACTTGAGTTCTGCAGCAGCAGCATCTTATTAGCCCAAGAGCTACCTCATTGCTGCAATACCTCATCTTGAGAGTTGCTATAAATCCATCAAGCTGAGAAGGGGAACTTCACTTTTACTTGGTGTTTATGAAGGGATAAAGTTCAAACAGACCAGTACCTGGTAGGTTGTCAGAAGAGAACACAGCAGTTGTATATACTCAACTACCACTATACTCTTCATGAGAATGTTGCCAGAGATCAGCTTATCACTCAAGGCTAGCAGTAAGCACTCAAGAGTTATTTATTCCCCCAAAATCCAAGTATTACACTGATATTAGCCCCAAGCTGTCTCAGGATGGTTAAAAAGGATTTATCTGCATGCTGTTAGACCAAGACTCTGGGACCCTGGGAATCATGGCAGCTTTCCAAAGGTCATTAACAGAAAGCAGGCATTTACTTGAGGTTGGATGGCAAGAGAAAAAAAAGGGGGGGGGGGAGAG
>JBAFWW010040673.1:0-23314 GCA_036873685.1 Agapornis canus
CCCTGTGCCAGCGCCTCAACACCCTCACAGGGAACAGCTTCTGCCTAAGAGCTCAGGTCAGTCTCCTGTCTATCAGTTTGAATCCATTCCCCCTTGTGCTGACCCTACAGTCCCTTGTACACTGCAGAGGTTTTTAAAACAGTCAGTTAAGTGTATAGTACCTGTGAGTGGCAGTGCAGGTTGTAAGATGTGGTTTGCATACAGTATGTGTGTCTCTAAACAATGAGTATATGATTTTGAAATTCATTTGTTCCAAGGGTTGGTTTCCCACATCCACAAGCACTATAGGAAAGGCTCCTGTGTATACATGGCCCTTGTGTTAATGTGCACAGCAGCCTGATTCTTCAGTCCTGCCTTAACCTGTAGCCTGACTGATTTCATCCACCTGACAGGATGACACAGTGGCTGGTGTTGCTAGTGCATGTGTCCATCCTTGTCTTGTCTTTTGTCTGTCCTGCAGTGTTTGTGTGTCTGTTTATAGATGAAGGGGCAGAGGATAAGGTGGGACAGCTGCGTCACTGCCCAGGCTGCAGGCCTCCTGCCAGCAGGGAGTGGGGTAAATGCCTGGCCCCCTCCATTTCAGTGTCTCTACCCAATGATGAGCCCTGCAATTCAGATGAGGAGTGCGATGAACACTCTTTGTTCAGCTTAGAGTGGACTGGCTTTAGTACATGTCATCGTGCCACAGTGAAGAGCACAGAGGTTTGTTGGGCCATGATGAAGGTGAACTGAGCATGGTCCCATTTTGTTCCCCTTCCCCTCTACTTGCCTGCCATCCATCTTATATATCACATTATAGCCTGTGATTGCTGCCTTCTGTGGAGGGAAACCTGGTTGTGCCTTCTCCTCACATGGAAGTGATGCCCCTCCAGAGTGTTTCCATGTCCAAGTGAAGCTGAAGTGTGAGCAATGAAAGGAGCAGCTAAGTAAAAAAAGTGTAAGCTAATGTGTTCTTTGTGGCAGAGAATTGCTGCAGAATAGGCAAAAGATTGTTACTGGAGGTGAGTCAGTTGTTAACACTGGGGAAGAAGCCCCATATCTACACCAAAGATAGCAGTGGAAGGTCTTTACTTCTCCAGCAGGCAAAGGAAGCCAATTTTATCCCAGTATACACAGGTGACTTCAGGCAGTATTGGGTCATGTTTGATCTCCAGTTGGTTTGTGGATACATCCAGTTGACACTGTGTCAGCTGACTGGAAACGAGGAGGGGAAGATAATAATTCACTATTTCTGTGTTTCTCTACCCCCTTTTTCCATGGCCTGAGCACATCAGTAAGTCTGATTTTATCAGCGGGGGTTACATAAAAGTGAATCAAGGGAGAATGTATTTTGGTGACTTACAGGAATGCTGACTTCTTCAAGGCAAATAGATCACGTTTCATCTTGCAGCATTGGACTAACTCAGTTTTGAAGTTAAACCAGTACTGAATCCGTAAGAGGTTTGTGTCTTAGGAAAGCGGAGATGTATACCTGAAGTATCAAAACCAGATTTGTTCAGAGTTAACAGGGTAATATAGCTTAATACTGCAACAAAGCCAGAAAGAGATCAATGCTAATGATTGAAGATTGTTAATGTCAGCATGTCTGCCTGAAACGAGGGGAGGCAGCAGAAAGTAGCTGGGTGCCTATAGCTGTACTTGGAGCACTCATGGATTGGTTAGTTCTTGGTCAGGTTCCCTTTCACTCCTATGCGTCTATCTCTGATGAAAGTGGGAAATGTCAGAACTATGAGGACTAGAGAGAAGAAACTAGGAAATAAGGAAATAAGAAACAAGGAAATAAGGAAATAAGAAACAAGGAAATAAGCTGGATCATCAGTGAAAAGATGGGTGTTACAAAACAGCCCTCACCTGCTGCCTGTAAGCTAGCAGCCTGTTTGGCATTAAAGAGTCTGCTGTACAAAGTCAGTCTCTAGGATTCCTTTGTTAAGACAGGGATAACTTTCTGCTGGGGTGAGTAATTAGTTTTAATCATGGCACATTGTGTGAAGTGTCTCAGGAAATGGAGGTGTACAGATTAAATTGCTCAGAGTAAAATGAGAGGCTTTCCTTAGGATTGTTTAACTGAAAGGGATGCACATATAGAACTTGATAAAATCAGGAAAAGAAAAGTAAAGCAAGTTATTCCAGTCAGGGCCTCTTGTAGTTGGACATCTCGTGTTCTGCCAGGCTGCTTCTGTAATCTGCCCATGCATCAGTATCCCTATATCAGTCAGTCCAGTTCTGATCCTGAATCTTCTGTCTTCTGTTCATTTAAGATATAGCATCTAACCTTAGTTACATTTTTATATGTTGTTAATAATGTGTTGTACCTTACATAGTAATATTTTGTCAGCCTCAGTGTTTCTGTTCCCTAAGTCAGTTTTTAAAGGCCATAACTGAAGTGGATGGTTGACAGTGTGGTTTTTTGCCAGTCTCAGGGGAAAAATGAAGCCGTGGTAAAGAGGTTTCACTTCAATGCCAAGAGACTGGATGCAGCCACTGCCAGCTTTGAAGCCACTTGAAGTCTGATTCAATAAAGTCCTTAATTGTAAGACACACATTAAACCCAGAGAGGTCATCAGGTTGACTGCAGCATGGCTGCTTCTCAGCTGCTTAAGTATGTTGCTAAATCAAAGTTTTCACACTTCTTATTGGAAGGGACACTTATAGAGCACACTGGTATTCTGTCTGAGAAGCAGTGGCAGGAGTACAGTCCAGAATGGAGACTTTTCCAGTCATTCTTCTGACGTGGCATGAGCAAAGACTGGTGTTGATACTACCATAAAGTCAGATGAACAAGTAGCTATATTGATTTAATTGGTGACAAGGAGCCTAGGGGCTGGTGGGGAAACAGGAAGGGCAATGAAGAAGTGAAGGTGTTAAAACTGATTTTTCACACACAGAGCTCAGATGTCAGGCAGCCTCGGGGTGTAACTGTTTATAAACCTGCTCAGTTCTTGTGAAACCATTAGCTATCAGCTATGCACAGGGCTTATTAAGCCTATGGAAGTGGCTTAATGTTTTACCAAACCCAGGATTCATGTGGTAGATTGACTAGCTGGCATTTAGCAGTCTGTATTGCCAAGGTCAGCTGAAGGAAATCAATGCCTCCTACCTTCCACCACCTCAGTTGAATGTCTTGTACTGGATTGAACAGAACATTTAGCAGAAAAATACCAGTGTACTTTGTGATCATTGATGCGTTGGTGTTCTCAGAGCCATCCATCATTCAATACCATCGCCATTTGCAATGACTGACCCACAGTCATCTCTGGGAGAGCTATACCTGTAAAACACTTTCAGCTCTCATCTCACAGCATAACCAGGTTTCTGTGGGGCAGACAGGTTTCTGGTTTGGCTTTTACCTTAAGGAAAATCCATTCCAGGATGACTACAGTGGCTGGATACTAGCTGTCCTTTGCCACGCTTGCATCCAAACTATTCAGAGCTGAAAGTGTTACGTAAAAGCAGTCGTGTTGAGCTGTGTGCTTGGTGTTTACTGTTGGTGTTGATGTCGCCTCCTTTTTCCATGCCCAAGAAGAAGAACCAGTAAAGAGTCTGATGGCTGTGGAAGCGAAACCTGCTGCTCTTCCAGGGAAGCAACTGGAGAAAGAGCAGGGGCCCGCTAAGCCTTCGGACCAGCCAAAGGGCCTCTGTGAGGGTCAGTCGGATTCTGGTGTGGAGGCCAAAGTGTGTCATGAAGACAAAGTGCCAAGTGTGGCATCCAGCAGGGAGAGTGTAACTGTTGTGGCGGAAACACCCCTAAAAGACACATCCCCTTCCTGGGCTGAGGAAGGTGTGTCCTCCTTAGGTTTGCATGTGTTTGCTGCCGGTGAATCCTTCAGCTTTCTCCAGTGCTTTCCAAGGCTGCTTCATTTCCTGTTCTTCCCATTTATGACTGCTCTTGTTATTATGCTTGAAGAGTGTGTAGCACATAATATGATTGCATAGGTGTTGTTTGACAACATGGTTTCCCACCACCGCGGCTGATTCCTGATTTTTTACTTTGCCATGACAAAATGTGCTTTGCAGCTAAGCTGATTCCTCTGCCTAAGCCTTTTTCCCCCATCTCAGATGTGTTTGCCAGTCACATTGCTGATCTATGTACATGTTTTTTTTCTTTTTGGTGCAGAGATTCATCTGCTTTTCTTTCAAAAAGTAGATTTATTGACTGTGATTATGACATAAAGAGCCTTAAACTCTAGAAATGGTTTCATTTGCAGTGTGCAGGGTTTTTGTTTGGTTTCGGGTTTTTGTGTGTGTGCTTCAGTGCATTCTGGTTTAGCTTCCCTAAAGCTATTGCTTCTTATGTCATATCCCTGCCATTCATCGCAGCCTACCCTTCCTCTCCTCAGTCATTGCCAGAACTCTGTTTTTTTGTGTCTTACCTTAGCACAGACTTTTAACCCTGCTGGAATGACCTTCTTTGGCAAAACCTCCATCACTTCCACTGGGATGTTTGCCTTCAGAGTGAAGCAATTCAGTAGATTGGGGTCGTAGGGTGAAGTTGTGATCTGCTCACTCAGCCAAATATTTACTGAAGTCATAGTTCAGTACATAAGAACTAGGCTACTTTTTAATGGTATATCTCTGCAGCCAGTGCAACAGAGCGTAAAGACATGCTGTGTGGAGTAGTCATGTACCCACTCACTACCTGGCTAAGAAATGCTGCATTTGGGAGGCTGGTGTTCTAGCTGGCCCAGCTAAACAATAGTAAATTCCCTTGGCAGTGAGACTGTGTTTTGATGCCAGTGGTATTGTTCATTTGCACTACAGTAAGAGGTGCAGTAGGGTACACAAAGAAAGTCAGTATGTAGCTATTTAATTCCTGTGAAACAAGACTGACACGGGCTCACTGGCCATGTTTTTATGCTTCATAGGGCTGTTGAATGTACCAAATGTAAAACCATAAAGGAGCAAAGTTGATGTAGTTGCAGATCTCTGGTTTTTCTGCCTGTAGAGTTTTGAATGGCAGTTGCCATTTTGACTAAATGCTAATGGATGGAAATACTTCAGGAATGACCAATGCTTTGGTATTGATTGGTCTAAAAATTTCTGATTCCTCAAAGCAAAAACGTGGCTCTGCAGGCTGGAGATCAGAGACAAGGAGAGTCAGAGTCAGCCCCAACGCGTGCTGGAACAAGCTTTGGAAAACCTCATAGAACTTTTCATACAGATCACTGCAGAAAGTTCTGCCCCATTCTGCAGTGTCTCGCTTCATATTTTCCATGATAGGAAGATGTCTGTAGGATGGAAATCATTATTTTCCATAAGACATTAAAAAAGAACAAGCTATTAATGATAACAGAGTGCATATAACACCCCCCACCCCAAACAGCTAGGTGTTATTCCCTAAAAACACAGCACCAGACCATAAGAGTAGTGATTTTTGTTTCAAATGAATTTAATTAGGGCCTGATGTACAGCCATTGAAACGAGCCATGTATTCTTTGACTTCAGCTGGAGCTGAAAATGGCCGTCCAGTTTGAAGACCAGCCCTCCAAGATCTGGGACTATCAGTAGCTCTGTTGCTGATTTACATGCACAGGTTTCATGACAGCAGGGAGATTTTTGTCATTTGCCAAAGAGTGAATGTCAAAAGTCATTAGGATTAAGCCCCCAGCCTCTTCTGACACTTGTAAACCCTTTTGTATACAATATTTCCTTAGCTTAGGCTGCATGTAGAATAAAAATGTGAGAAGCATATAGAAATGTGTAACTGTGTATGTTTTAAACGTCAGCACCATACAAAGATACCATTGATTGGACTTAATCTTGCAGACTTGACTATCGCAAATCTAACATAAGCTACGGAGACTGTCAAAGCATACCAAGGAAGTGAGGATTACTTACGGTTTTGCTGTTGTGTACAAACCATGAAATGAAGAAATCCCATGAAATCATCTCATTTCAGTGGTCACATATTTGTACGTGTTCAACTCACATTTTCACTATAAAACCTCCTAGTGAAAGGAAACTAAGATTTTACACTTGAAAGCAGATTTCTAAGTGGATGGCCTTGCTGCATGTTTGCATCTTCCTCCCTTCCCTTTCCATCATTCATACCAAGATGTTGTCTGTTGTAAGCCACATGACTGCCTGCCTGTAAGTGCTTTAAATAATCTTGTTATAAAACCCAAACAAACTACTTCAGGTTTACTTGCAGCCACGAAGATGGAATTCCGTGTCCAGGAGGGCGCGCGCCCTTTCGCAGCAGAACCATTAGACACAAAGCAACATGAATTTGGAAAAGGCAGTAAGACTGGTGAGCAGCCTAGATACGATGCCTTAGTTCCACAGCCAGCAAAAACAGAGGCTAGAAAGGATTCACAGAGCAAAGACACCGAAAAAATGCCTTCACCTCTGTCAGAACAGATCTTGGCAACCGATACACAAAAGAAAGGGGAAGCCAGTTTTGCAGCCAAGCCTCCTGCTTCTCAAGAACAAAAGGACTTGTCATTTGAACTGCCTAAAGGGAGCAAAACAGAAGAAAGGACTCCAGATGTGCCCTCACCATTCAACCAAGCTATGTCTATGACATTTAAAGACGATCTTAAAGATGTCCGAGATCGTGCCATCAGCTATGGTGAAAGTTCTCTATTGCTATCAGAATTCAAGGCAGAAGGAGTCAAAAGTGAACTTCCTTCAGGCCTATCTCCTGCTGTCCCCCAGGAGCTTCCACTTGAAGACAGTTCCAAAACAAAACAAGAACCCATAGACCAACTGTTTGCCAAAGATCTCGCTAAAGACAGGACACTAGCTCTGCAGGAAGTCTCAGCAGTAACTATAGATGGCCTGAAAACACCAAGCACCCAGAAAATCCCTGTATGGGGGGAGGAAAAGGACATGACCAAGGATGAGAGTGATGAGGAAGAAAGGTATGACTTCTATGATAAAGGGGATGCTGGAGTGTTAGATGGTGGTAAATTGACCACAGAACCTGAAGTTAAGGCACTTTCCCTAGACAAAGCAGACTTTCAAAGGGATGGTGAAGCTAAAAAGTCACCTGATATTCTCACAGCAGAAAAAGAAATGGACCAAAGTGGACTCCTAGCAACAGTAAACATGAAAAAGGAGGTGCAGCCAAGCACACAGGTACCTCCAGCCAAATCAGGCCATGAAGTGACCCTTGAGAAAACAGTAGAGCACCCTGATACCACTCAGCTATCCAGAATAACAGAGAGAGCCCCTGAGGCACCAAGTTTAAGCACTGACAAGACTCTTACTGTGGAAGCTTCTCAAGAGAAAGATGTTAAAAAAGATAAGACAAGTTTTTTCACTCCTCAACCCAAAGAAGAGGAGGATCGATCAGGAATGTCAAAGTACTTTGAAACCTCTGCTCTGAAAGAGGAAGCCTTCAAAGCAGATGCTCTGAAACAAGGCAGTGATTACTATGAGCTAAGTGACACTAAAGAGAGTGTCTATGAGCCTTATCAGACAGATCGTCTCATACCTGAAGACAGAGAAGAAGAGGAGGAAGAATTGCAGACAGAACTGGATCAGCAGCAGAGCGTGCCTGCTCATGAAATAGGATACAGTACCCTGGCTCAGAGCTTTACACCAGACAAGTCAGAAGAACCAAGTTCCCCAACAGAGCGAATGTTCACAATTGACCCCAAAGTCTATGGCGATAAGAGAGAACTCCACAGTAAAAATAAAGATGACCTAACTCTGAGTAGGAGCTTGGGACTTGGGGGCAGATCCGCAATTGAACAGAGAAGTATGTCTATTAACTTGCCCATGTCCTGCCTGGATTCAATAGCTTTAGGATTTAGCTTTGGTCGTGCACATGATCTTTCTCCCCTTGCTTCAGATATTCTAACGAACACTAGTGGCAGTATGGATGAAGGTGATGACTACTTGCCAGCAACCACACCAGCATTGGAGAAGGCTCCCTGCTTCCCTATTGATAGTAGAGAGGAAGATGAGCATATTGAAGAAGAAAAAGCAATGGCAGAAGAAAAAGTCCAGCCTGAGACTGTGGCCGAATCACCTTTCCTGGCCAAAGATTATTACAAAAATGGGGCTGTCCTGGCTCCTGACCTGCCCGAGATGTTAGACTTGGCAGGGACAAGATCTAGATTGGCCTCCGTGGGTGCAGATGCTGAGGTGGCACAGAAGAAACCCGTTTCTTCTGACACTATTGTAGAAGACAGCAGCACAGCCCTGCCGCCTGTGACAGATGAAAACCACGTGACTCTCAAAGCTGAAAGCCAGCTGGAAGACTTGGGCTACTGTGTTTTCAATAAGTACACAGTCCCACTCCCCTCTCCGGTTCAGGACAGTGAGAACTTAGCGAGTGAAACGTGTCCCTTTTACGAAGGCACAGATGAGAAGCTGAGACGCGGCTTGGCTCCTGACCTGTCTTTGATAGAAGTGAAGCTGGCAGCAGCTGAGAAATCCAAAGAATTCCTGGGTGAGAAAGACTTAGGTCCGCATGGCAGCGGTGAGTCTGTGCTGGCGAGGGACTTTGAGCAGGAGAAAAGGGAGAAGCTGGATACTGTGCTAGAGAGAAATGAAGATCATCTTGACTCCAGAGAGGTCTGTCTCATTAAAGGTGCGGAGCCAGAGAAGACAAGACCTGAGGCGATCTTTGAAATGAAAGAGGAAAGTGTGGCTGATAAAGTTCATGTAACTGGGGATACCGTGTATGACAGAATATCAGCTTCCGAGACAGCAGCAGGAAAAGGTGCTGTTTCTTTGTCAATAGAGAAGGAGGAGAAGACTCTTAGTGTTGTTCCTGAGTTAGCTGAGCTAGAAGCTCCAATTAAACCAGATTACAATGCTATAAAGCATGATATGGAAGTGGCTGCAATGAGAGCTGACCAAGAATATCAGAGTCGGTTAGAAGCTAAGATTAGCGAGGCTGCTTCTCTCCCCTCAGGGAAGGACAAAGCCTCTGTTAAAAGAGCAGAGCCTGAACCCAAAGATACTCAACAGACAGATCAGACCATCTTGTCTGCAGATGTACTTTCCAAGATGGAGCCTGGTTACATGAAGGACAGCAGCAAACTGCCAGAAACAGAAATTAAGGAGAAAGTAACTAAGCCCGATCTGGTACATCAAGAGGCAGTTGATAAAGAAGAATCGTATGAATCTAGTGGAGAGCATGACCAAGGCCAAGAAAGTTCGAATGGAGAACCCTTGAAACCAGAGGATATCAAAGCAGAACCTGCCAAACGTCCTGTGTCTGGTGAAGAGCTGCCTGCACAGTTACCAGCAAAGGAGCCTTCTGTGGAGCTCCTCCCTCCCAAAGCTGAGCCTCTCCAGGAAGAGCCTGCAGAGATTCAGATGGAGAGCATACCGCAGCCTGCAGAAGGAGCTGAAAAGGCTCCCGATGCAGCTGTGAAACCTGTGGAAGTCCAAAATCTGCTGCCATGTGAAGGGACAGCTGGGGCCTCAAAAGAGGAAGAACATGAGGAAGAAGAGGTAGAAATAGGGCTAGAAGAAATCAAAGAAGATAAAGAGCATCTCATATCAGAAATGCCCCCCAAAATAGACTTTGGGAAACCGACTACTGAAGAAATGCTAGCCAAGGGTAGCCCAGAAGCACTGCCTGAACTAAAAGGCATTATTGAATCAGTGGTGACAGTAGAGGATGACTTTATCACAGTGGTCCAGACAACAGTTGATGAGGGTGAATCTGCTTCTCACAGCGTGCGCTTTGCTGCTACTCAGCAGGAAGACATTGAAACAGGGGACTCCCAGGCTGAAGAGGAGCTGGAGGTTGAGGAAGTGGCAGACATTCAAGTTGAGCCCAAGGAGGGCTCCCCAGAAGCTCCTGCTTCACCCCAGAGAGAAGAAATCCTGCTCACTGACTACAAGACAGAGACGTGCGATGATTACAAAGATGAAACAACAATCGATGACTCCGTCATGGACACAGACAGTCTCTGGGCAGATACTCAAGGTGTGCATTATCCTTTCTGTTTTGTATACTTTTGCTTTCAAATCATAATGATCAAAAAGCAATTTATTATCGTTATAATAGTAATGTCAGCATGTTTCAGAAAAATGGTAAAATAGTCTGCCTTTTTCTATTAATGTCTACTCTGTCTTCAACTATTTTTCCCTGCTCCACCTCAGTATTGTTAACATTTGTTACTAATCTTGTTTGTTGTTATAATTTCCTCTGATCCTACAGATGATGATAGGAGCATCATGACTGAACAGTTAGAGACTGTTCCTAAAGAGGAGAAGGCAGAGAGAGAATTGCGAAGATCATCTCTTGATAAGCATAAAAAAGAGAAACCTTTTAAAACTGGGAGAGGCAGGATTTCTACTCCTGAAAGGAAAATAGCTAAAAAGGAACCTAGCACACTCTCCAGAGATGAAGTGAGAAGGAAAAAAGGTTCATTTAACACTCCCTATTTCCATATATATTTCTTTTAATGATTTACCTTTTTGCTGTTGTTCAGTACTAGCCGGTGACTGTGTTGTAGATGATGTGCACCATAACCGTGTCAGCGGTGGTGCTTCCTCATGCGACAGTCTTACACCTCAATGAAGAGCCATGTGCGAGGCTCACTGCTCCACCGGCCCCACGTCACTGTAGGCATCCCCACTGACCACTGGGTAGCACACCTGACGGGAATGCACCAGCGGGCTCCCCTTGCTTTGTTCACCCCAGTAGAAGCGAGGCTTTGGGTTGGAGTGGTGGAGCAGTGGGCCTGCCGCTTGCGGTATTGTCATATGAAACTGCTTGCTGGGTTCTTTTCCTGATTCTGTGTTTTTGTGTTTTTTTTTGTCCATAGCAGTGTATAAGAAAGCTGAACTTGCTAAAAAAACTGAAGTTCAGACCCACTCTCCTTCCAGGAAAATCATTTTAAAACCTGCTATCAAATATACTAGACCAACTCATCTCTCCTGTGTTAAACGGAAGCAGACAGGTGACTGCGTTCTGTTCAGTTATGCAATGTGGCTGGCAAACATAGACATTTTTGGTTTTGTAACTCTCATGGCTATAGCAGCTTCTCTGTTTTTATTTCTTCCTCCAAGAATATCAATCTTCACAAATAGTATGGCTTTTTATTTTTTGGTTTATATCATTTTTCTTCTTTCTTTCCTGGTTTTGCTTTATTGCTTTCCTGGAGGCCATGATCATGTCTGCTTGTCATTGCTTGGGCCTCCAAGTGCTGTGGTTGTAACTTGGCATCGTGCTTAGAGTGTGGTGTTGTAGGAATCCCTACTCATCATTTTGTGCTTTTTATTTATTTATTTATTTATTTTAAATGATGCTTTTATTTTTTCTGGTGGGAAAATGTTGACAGCTTCAGCCATGGGACGCATTTCCATTCCTTTGCTGTTTTACTCTCATGCATAATAAGAAGTGTTTCAGACTTACATTTTGTTGATTGATGATATCTATATTGACACTTCCCAATCTGTCACTGATGTTTCTGCTGTACAGTCAAAATCCACAGGGAGAATCCAGCCACACGCAGCGTGGAGCTGAGAGAGAAGAAATCTGGGCTCACACTACGAATGCATTCCAAGCACAGATCTTAATATTTGGTAGAGGAAGATGAAAGGATGAAACAAATGGTTCCTGTTCCAGCTTGATAGGTGTATCATTATTTAGCAAACCAAAAAGAACACTTTCAGTCATATTATTCATTGTTACTGTGAGTTCAGGGTCAAAGATGAACATTCTGACTTTTTTGGTGATCTTAAAACACAGCTGCATGCTGCAGTGCAGTTGTTCAGGAGTATAACCAGGGCTACTAAGAGAAGAACCATGCACAGCAATGTAGAACTACGTGAGCCTCTTCTCATAGCTTAGAAATGAAGAACAGGATTACCCATCCTATAGTTACACAGTGCAATACCAAACGTGTGCTTCCTAAGAAGTCACTCCCATTCAGTTTTGTACCAGTGAGTCTCTCCTGTTCCAAATTCAGATCAGTCTCAAGATACTTATGCAAGGACACCTTTAATGTCGTGCCTCAACTGTAGGAAGTTTATACTGTCTCCTGGTTGTATTCCATTAGGAAAACAGAACTAAATGCTCAGTCCCATCACCTTGCTCCTCTGGGGGAACCTGGTCCTTTTACTTCCTTCTGCTTCCCCCGTGAGAAATGAAGGCAGGGAAGGAAAGGCTGATCCAGGCCCCTCTGTGCTGCTGTGGTGACTCCTCCTCAGTTTGTGTCTTCAGGCTGTCCTGACTTGCACCTGGACCAGAAGTAGCGAGGAGAGAGGAATCTTTAAAAAGCATTAGAACAACTCCTGTAGCTCCCTTTCACAGGTTGCTGAAGGACAGCTCGAAAGTGATGTCCTACAATTCACATGTTCTTTCAAAAGACCCAAGGGGTTCAGTATGCTGGGGAAATGGGGGAAAGGGGGGAAGTGGCTCTGTAGTGTCCTCACCTTTGCCTGCCCTTCTGCGGCCACGTGGTTGGTGCTGTCTTACCTTCGCTATACCAATAACTCCTCCAAACCCTTCTGGACCATAGTGTCCTTCCTGCAGAGGCCTGAGTCACACCAATAGACTTGCATAAGGAATCTGCCTGGTGCCTTAAACATGTGCTGCCTGGCAACTGTCAGAGCTGCTTTTCTCGCACTCCAGTACATAGTGCAGCAGATATTTTAGTCAAAATAAAGAACGTAGTAGAAAAATGAACTCCTGATACATTTAAATACTGAGATAGAGAGAAACCAACAAGTGATGGACCCAGATCGATCATAAAATCTACAGTAATGAGGGTTGAACTTTGAGGCTTGGGCTCTAAAGCAAAGAGCTTGAACTGCACTGCAATGGGAGCAATGTGAAAAATATCTCATGCTTCACCAGCTCTTTCCAGGATCTGTAATTTTGAGGGACATTGTCTCTCTCCCACTATTATGTAAAATACAACACTGTTTCTTGAAGCCATTTTTAGCTGTCACTGTGTCCTATTTGGAATAGTCTTGTCAGCTTTAGTAATACCTGGCCAATGGACCCCCACCAGAAGTCCCTGAGCAGTGTAGTCTGTATAGCTTTTGAGTTTATTGCAGTCAGTTAAAACCTCGGTGTTTCATTTACAGTGAATTTACATTGGAACATGTAAGTGCCTACAATGAATATTTGCTCCTATTTTCTACACATCTTTCCCATTTCCTTTCAACACCAGAAAAAATCCCCATGTCACTGGTGAGCACTGGCAGATGCTGGTAACTTACATTGCCATATCCACAAGGGAGGAGCTGCTTTTTAAGAGACTCACCTGGGCCATTTGAAAAAGAAACTTCGTGGCCACCTCTGAGGAAGGGCTTGTAAAAGTCTTTGCCCTGGCTGGTGTAGATTCATGAATGAAACCCCAATCTGACTGGTGTTGTGTTAGTGGCTCTGAGATGCTGCTGCAGTTGTGCCGTCAGAGGAGTGTTTACGGTGGCAAGACCCAGACCATTACCTGGCCATGAGCAGGAGTCACTATGTGATACACTTTTGTTCCTTGTCTTCAATTCTGGGGTCACCCCTTGCGGTAAAACATGTTTGTTGTGTGTTTAAACTGGCAGCAGTGCCTTTAGAGATGTTTTGTTCAGATGGAGAAGTTGTGGTGCTTTCAGGTAAGTCCACACAGGCAGCATAGCTAGTCTTCCCACTTCACAGTGGTGGCTGGTTAGGGCTCCATGCCAAGGGAAGGAGGAAGGATGCTATTTGTGATTATTTAGAAGAGATGCAAACCAGAACAAACCCAGCAGTAACGTGGTGCAGGAGTACTGTGCTGTACTCATCCCTCTTACGAATCCACAACTGAAGTACACAGTTACTTTCTTTTCCTCCTCACAAGCTTTTTCCCCTACTCCTTCAATGTATTAAATCAGTATTTTATGAAGGTGGCTGAACTAGAGTGGGCAGTGTGGCAGAAAACCAAGGATCTCCTCACCATGCCTGGGAACTGCACAGGGAAAGGAGAAAATGAATTGGCTCTGTCCTGTATGATGCATTAGGGTTGGGTTACAGTTGGTTGTCACCTGTCATGACTGTCCTGCCTCTACATTTCCTGGCACAGATGCCGAAAGATTTCACCTCTAGTTTTATGTGGCAGATCACTCCCTGAGCAGCAGTGTTGGGGTGAAACTGATAACCTGCTTCCCAAAAAGCTGCTTCATTCCAACACTTTTCCTAAGGAGGGAATCCAAGTCACAGAGCACAGGCTTCCCTCAAACCATGTTCCATCAAATGAACAAAATACCAAGTTAACATACTTGAAATCAGGGATAGAATTTGGATTGCTGAAGTCTGGGGCTTCAGTTGACCCACGGCACATGGACCTGGTTGACACAACTGGGATGATAATTCAGCAGTGCAGCTCTCTCTTTTCCATGAGGAGTTTTACCTAACCTTTTGAAAACTGGTGGTTTTAGGGTCTCTCAACATTTTCATTTGTGGATTACTTAAAAGGAGCCTGCTTTTTAGAGGATAGTCCTGAAAATCAGGTTGCAAAAGCATCTGTTTGCCTTCATAACCAGAGCTGCTTATACTTTTACTGTAGTTTCTAGGCTTCAGGAAACATGGGTACAAAACGTTGCAATGTGCAGAATACCATTTTACCTCAAGTATGATGAGTACAGGACATGTTTGAGGCAGGTGCATTTCTGCATACAGCTCACTGAAAGTAATTCACAAAGTACTTGCTTTGCACACTAGTTCCAAGGCATTTAATTGTTCTAACAAGTGTATTAAGCTTATTATTACTGTTTTTAACTCTCAAGTCTTTCTTTGGGTCTCTCAGCAGCAGGTGGTGAAACAAACCAGGCTCCTGGTGTATTTAAACAAGCAAAGGAAAAACTCTCAGTGAGTAAAATCATCATTCATCTTTATAATCTCCTTTGTCCTTATTTCAGATCTTTTTGTGTTAATTCAGTAATTGTGTGTTCCATTTAAAACTTGTGTTCCAGTTAGAGTTTGTTTGCCATATTCACTATTCATTTAAAAGAGTAATTAAAACCACCTTTCCTGAATAACCTTAACTAGAGTCCCAAGTGGTAGGGGATGACAGCTTGCAGATTCATAGGGGCACCCAGGCTGCATACAGCTGTCATCCTGGGATGAGCTGTGTACCTTGGCCCTTTCTGCAGCATGTGATTTATACAGCCACCTTGCTGCATAGGCAGAAGCCCTCTCCCAGGACTCACAGGGTGTATGATGCACTGTTTCATAGCCATGCATTCTGCAGAGCTCTTGCCTGTACTGGCCAGTAGCATTTTATATGCAATTAAGTGCTTTTTGAGTGGCCGTCTCCTGGACTGCTGATTTCTGCTGGTGATTCAACCTAACAGTTACGTGTCCTGCCTTAAGCTGCTCTTCAGCCTGTTCTGCTCCCTCTGTCTGGCTTGCTTCTGCTGTTTCCTTCAGCAAACACTGCAGTGTTCAAACTCGGTTCCCACGCTGAACCTACACTCCTCCTGTCCCAGCACTCCAAAATCCCCAAGAAACCAACCTCCTTTCACTGTGCCCTATGCAACTGGTTTTTACCTGGCACTGATACATGCTAGTACACATCCATAGCACTGACAGCACTGTGCCATTGTTAGCCAGCATTAGCAGTGAAAGAGTTCCTTCGGGTCCCTCTAGATTTCCTCATGTATTCCATGGCTGATTGATTTCATCCAGATAGTCAATTCTTTGAGGAACAAAAAGATCAGCCTCATAAAGTGCTACACATAGATCATGACTCATAAGAAGTTTTTAATGATAGCAGCGTAACTGATTGGAGGGTTTGGAGGCTGTGAAATTTAGACCTGGATTCAGCCGTGGATGCTGGGATTTCATGTGGGTTTTCAGGTCTGACTCATTCCAGCTCCTAACTGGGAAAACTGCTAGAGGTTCTTTGCTAGTACAGGAAGAAACACCTGGACAGGTTTGTGGTCTGAGTCAACAGTATGGTTTATTACTGTCTTTGCTTAAGGGATGATCAGTTCACAAGAGAAGTCAGTACTAGCCCATTTTCAGAGTCCTCTGTGATCATGGAGTACTCCAAGTAGAAGCTGCAAGATTGTTCTCTGAAATGACCTGCTTGCTGCAGATTATCTGCTGTCCCCTTAATTTGCAGCAAGATCAGAAGTCTGTGCCCTGCTTGCTTACTTTCCCTCTTGCTTCACTTCTCCGATTGCCACATTTATGCAGCCCTTAGATGTTTTCTGTTCTGTGCCTTGGCTTCACCTCTGCTTTTATAAAGACCTCTCTTTTTGCTGTGTTTCTTCCTGATTTTCAGCTTTTATGTCCTTCAGATGCAGCTTTTTCCTCTCCACTGGTTAAGGCTAGATCACCCAACCCAGTCAGTTCTGTTACCTATCTTCAGAAGACAAGCTTACATATTGCTTTGCAGAACAAGTTCAGAAAGGCTGAGCAGTTCCATCTGCTGGAAGGAGCTGTGTACCTGCGGTAGCGAGATCTTGAGATCATCAGTCATGTTAGGAACACCTCTGAAATAAAGTGAGGTTTCTGCATCCCAACTTGAGCAATTCCTGAGTGTTAGAGTTATATAGATCTGTCCTGTGGACAGCTAGCATTTCCAGCAACATGAATTGTAACAAAGATCAAAGGTAATGTATTGCTAACAGAGAGTAAGAACAGTTTTCTAGGTAAAGGATAGGAAGGGATTAAGGCATTTGGTTTCTTCACTTGCTCTACCAGCCTTCAGCATGTCACTGAAACCCGACTGGGCAAGATTCTGCTTCTGTTGCTGATGCTAAGAAGTGACTTGCTCCCTAAATAACACTGAGGGGATCTAGACTGTGATAATCTTTGAGCAGCGTGTCAGCTCAAGATTATGCCTTTTCCCAGCTATTCCATCACAAGATCTCAGTCTCGTCCATCTTTAGCACCCACGTTAGATGCACATATTCATGGAGATCACTGTGTGCAGTTTGAGTGAAGAGGACAAGGTCTCTACATTAGGTGTAGGATATTAATCTGTAAAAGCTTTCCAGTCTTGTTAGGGGAATCATCTGCATGACCCACAAGTTGAAAAAGGCAAAACCACAGTGAAAAGTTGGGCCTCAAACTGTGTGTGCTTCATTATAGCTCGAGTTCAGAAAATCAGGAGGAAGGTGTTTGCAAGATGCCTGCTTCCTGAGGCCACCCAACGTAGATACTCTTCCAGAAAGTCAGCATCAGTAACCATCCTTGTGGGTTTGTAAATACGGCCCAAAGGTTCACAAGAAGTGGATGGGACCATAAATTGAGCTGTGACCAATCAAAGTCTGGAGAAGCCTTTGATGTGACAGAAACACACATTGTGCAGTTTCTGTGTAAAATAATCATTCAATGACTTTATTCTGTTTATTCCCAGACAGTGAAATAAATATTAACAGAAAGAGACATGAATATGTTGCAGAAGTCATTCTAGGAATATATTCTTGCTAGGGAAGCACTTCCATCCTTTGAACTAATTTCTTGCCTTGCTACTTGGTATGGACAATGATAACCAACAGAAGTCATCTCGGCTGTTGTAGGACAGGAATGGCTTATTACACACTTCTGCAACTTTTAATTCCATTGATGATATCATGGATGACCCTGAGCACACCAGCCTCAGATTTCTGTGGGCTGGGTATGCAGCCTAAGCCAGCTGCCTGTCAGGGCTGGATAACCCATTCTTTTCTCATGTTCTAATACAGACATCTTGAGGAGTAACTCAACCACGTTTTCTGAGCATTGAGAAGGTCTAGGGGACTGCCTTGGATCAGATGCCACGTTTTTCATGGTTAAATCCTGTCATTACAGACTTGTTGGGATCGCTCCTGTTTGTATCTTCCTGCTAGTGTGAATACAGATTGAATCAGGACTACGTTGCCGAGGGGGCATTAGGGATTCTGTGTGTACACACAAGCAGCAATGCTGTCATGGCCTTCTGCCGGTGTGGGAATACTGCTGTAACTTTGCTTTTAAGATTCCCACAGGTTTATTCCTGACTGTAGCCTGGAGGGATATATTTCAAAAGTACAACTGGGTTTTAAAGGCCTAGGATCCCTTGGTGCTCCTTTAGTTTTGCCCTTGTTTCTAATGCAGACATCCAGCAGCTGTGCCAGTGAAGTGCTATAAATGGCACCAGTTTTGTCCTAGGAAGACAAGACAAATACAGCATCTGCAGAAAGAAGTACTTCCTAGAATCAGTAACTGTCCAGCCCCCAATGATTTCAGTCCAACAGCACAGAACTGAAAGTTGCATGCATGTCAGAACTGCATAGAGGCCATTGCCAGCCACAAAGTATTCATTCATAGCTTGGGCTGTGGTGGTGGTTTGTTTTCCTTTTTTTGCTCCATGTTGCATGTGTTTTCTTTTTGTCTGGCTTCATGTTGTGTTTTCTTTTGTTTGTTTTCTCATGACTAGACTGCCTCTTTGTCAAAGATTCCTGCCTCAAAGTCTAGAGCAAAGTCATTGCTCCCGCCAAGACCCAGCTCAGCTTGCTCCTTAACTGCTAAAAGGGCCACTTTTCTTGATACAGACAGTTGTTATGTGCGGCCTTCCTCAGCAGGCCCAAGAGACTGCTTGCCCTACTCAAAATCAGATACTAAGGTAAGGTAGCAAAGTTGATAGACAGAGTTAGCTTGGAGATGTATAGGTGAACCCCACTGATCACATTCTTTACCCACTGAATCTGAGTAATTCTCTGTGAAGCTTAGTGGGATTACTTACATCCAGTGGCACGAGAATTGATTCTTAGGCTACAAGAGTTGTGCTACAAAATGGATAAAACTGAAGGAGATTCTCCAGAGGAAACATAAGTGAAATAAATTACAACCAGAAGAACATAATCTTCTTTCTATTGATTATATGGATCTGCTTCTGCTGAGAAGTTGCGCCCATTTGCATGTTGGGTAAGTGTCAAAGAACAGCAGTATTAAAGTGCCCTCCAAGTTTAAAACAATTCCAATCAGTTAATAGTCTCTGAAAACAAATTCAGTCCCCAGTTTAGGAGGGTACAGTTGTAATCACCAGCAGTAAGGGCAGAAGCCAAGTGCTCTAGGATCCAAGTCTGATCTATGTATGGGACCATGCTGAAGAAATGGCAGTTGAAAGAGATGTTTGGCAGTCCATCCTAGCTTCCCCATGTTTACATTTCACTTGTGTTTCACATCTGCTTGATGCTGAGTTGATGGCTGTCCCCACTGAGAAACTGTTTTCACTCTTCCATTTGTGTGTGCTAACACTAGGCTTGGTGTGTCTTTTACTGTTTGGGACCATCATCATATTTGTCTGCTTATGCAAGACTGTCTTTGGCCATACGTCCCATAGATTCTAACGTACATTTCTCTAAGCATAGTAAAAAGCAGTATGGAAGGAGATAAGACACTGGGATTAATAATCCTGAATTGAAAAAAAAATAAGCTGTAGCTAAAATTTGTTCTCCAGAAGAAAAGTGCCAGTTGAAGAATGCAGAAAGTCACACCTCACGTAATAGTGTGCTAATAGTGGGGTATATTCTGGGCACCACTACTGCAGTAATTTCAGGTAAATTCATGTAAGAATCCCACACCTGAGCTCCAGAGAGTAAATTCTTTAACTTCAACTTGCAGTAAAATAACCCCCTGTTTCTTACTAAGAAACAAATGTGGAATCCATTCATTTAGATCTAAGAGTATCTGTGTTAAGCAGATCAGATTACTGGTGTTTTGATGCAGTAAACAAGCACTGGGGAGCTAAGCAGAGCATGGGAGCTAGCTGGATCCCCACAGGTTCCAGTGTGAGTGGTAAGTTGGCCCTGTAGGATGAGGTTTCCCCTTCTACATAGGTTAAGAGAAATCACAGCCTATTGATCTTTGAGTTTTGAAAACTAACCCTTCCTCTTTTATGTTGCTACTACTAGGATGGAGTAAGCAAGAGTCCTGAAAAGCGTTCCTCTCTACCAAGACCTTCCTCTATCCTTCCTGCTCGAAGAGGTGTATCAGGAGACCGAGACAGAGAGGAGAATTCTCTCTCCCTCACAGCTTCTCTCTCTTCAGTACGACGGACCACCCGTATGTTTTTTGCATATTAACCCTCTCCTACTGCTGTGGGTGTCTCCCATCCATGTTAGATGTGTCCCATTGCCATAGCATCATGTGTCCTTGCCTTTTACACAGAGGGGCAGGTGTGGGGCATGCTCTTGGAAATTGAGCCCCACAGACTGGTTTTGTCCAGATACCAAGTGCTGAGCAGCATGGGCTTGGAAACAGGGACAGGAGGCACCCTTTCTGTCCTCTGCAGTGCCCAGACCTCGGGCTGCTGTTCAGACTGATTGCTGATACCTGAAAGTGCCTTTGCAGGCAGTTCAGAGCCTAAGCAAGTGGCTTAAACGACAGCAAGATATTTAACGTAGGGCTTTACAAAGTAAATGACAAGGAAAAAACTGAGACAAACTTGAAGTAAGTGACACAAAATACTCTGATGGATCTTGGGAAAGGGAAGCTCATAGTTATAGTCTTTAATTTGCTGTTTCACAGTAATGATCTCCCTGTGCCATAATACTAGGGTAAACTCTCTGCTGGCAATGGAGATGTTGGCTAGTGGAGTGACTTATGGGAGGAGGTTAGGATAGTAAACCAGCAAGTTCCTTTCAGGAGGACTGATCTTAGCAAATCACAAACCCGCAGAAATCACAGAACAAAGGGAATTATATCAAATACCCCCAGAACTTTTAGTTAGATGTGCATTTAACACAGGCCTCAGAACCTGGATGTAGCTCCCTGCTTTCCAATAGGAATTCCTCTGGTTTCTCTCTTTAGAAACCAATGTTTTTTAAGAGAGCTACAGGGAAATAGATGACTAAATTCTACAGAAAAAGTGCTTTGAAATTCTTGCTTGATTCTCCAAGGGTAAAACAGAGACCCTTTGTAAGCAGAGTGACCCCCAGCTGGCACAGCAGCCCATTCTGCTGGTGAGGAGTGAGAGCCCATTGAGCATTTGCCAATGTGGTGAAGGGCTGAGGAATGACAAATAAATACACCAAAGCTGCAGGGAGCTGGGGAACAAAATAATACTCCCTTGCTGCCTCAGTTGGTGTGGTGAGAAGGTTCTGGTTTAGGGGTAGTTTGGAAATAAAGAAACCCTTCAGGGAAACTGGAGGTGAGAGGAGTATGCTCTATCTATATAAGTCATGTAAAGCAAAGAGTTTCTCCTGGACCCCCGGGGCAGCAGTGCCTTGGGTTTGGTCCCTCATTGTTACTTAAACAGAATGCTTGACAAATACTTCAGGGAAGTTTTTTATTAGCCCCACTGGATTTATAACTCCGGAACATTTCAGAGATGAAAATGTGCATGCACCCATCCAGCATTGGGGTTTCCAGGCTTTGAGGGTTGGTTTGGTCTTTCTCTCCCTGAGTATTCTCAGTGGAGCTTTACTTAAAGCAGAATATGGAGGTACCTCAGCTTGTTTATTTGTGTTTGAGAGTTACAAGCAGAGCTGGCTGCAGAAAACACAGTGCCACTACTAAACTGTTCTTGTGCTCAGTGAGAATGACTGGCAATGCCACAAGCACTGAATGGAGCTGCTATAAAACGTTATAATATTTATTTATTGCTAACTCACATGCAGATGTAACTAGAATGTGACTTTGCATCTAGGTTGACTTCTGCAATTGCTTTCTTTCACTGCACTAGTGAAAAACAGCAATTGAATGTGAGGGACATCTGCCTATCCACACAACAGAGCTCTGACTTGTTCATCAGCTGACTGCTGACCCAGGGTTCAGCTGCAGACACTGGATAACCAGCAGTGCTATGTGACTAGCAGCTGCCAGGCACTCAGAGCCCTTAGTTTCAGTATTAAGATCAGAATTTTTCCCACTCTCTAGTTTAATGCTCCAATCCATTCTTACAGGCTAGTCAGGTTGGCAGATTGAGTCCCTCAATGTCAGGTTAGATTCCAAGGGTGCTTCTTACCCTTTACCCAAGATGGAAATCAGTGTGGTATTGTGCCTCATTTAGCGAGCTTTGTGGGAAGCATGGCTGTGTTACAGGACAGGGAACTCAGTCACCCTATGGGCAGTTTACCAGCTCCACCATACGTGACAAGGTAACTCCTGACAGGTTGATGAGCAAAGTAAGACACAGAGGTAGACATCCAGTGTGCCGTTCTGCCACTAGCACAGCCATCTTAGAACTGTATCCCTCCTGGCACGCAGGGATGCAGCACTGGGAGGAGCAGAGGGAAGAAGAGCTCTGTTTCTGTGGGTCTAATGCTGGTTTTTGTCCTGCATGTAGGATCAGAGCCAATTCGTAGCAGAACAGGGAAAAGTGGAACTTCGACTCCCACTACTCCAGGCTCCACTGCCATCACTCCAGGGACACCACCAAGCTATGCCTCCCGTACCCCAGGCACTCCAGGGACACCCAGCTACTCCAGGACCCCACACACTCCTGGCACCCCCAAATCTGCCATACTGGTACCTACTGAGAAAAAGGTTGCCATAATTCGCACTCCTCCTAAATCTCCAGCCACTCCAAAGCAGCTACGGGTTATTAACCAGCCTCTACCTGACCTCAAGAACGTCAGGTCCAAAATTGGATCAACAGATAATATCAAATACCAGCCTAAAGGGGGGCAGGTAAGGATTCCACTTCTCATGTTGGGATGGGTGTGGGATGGGAACCATTGGAGCTGCCTTGCAAATACTGCTTCTGTTGTCCATATGCACTGGTTGTTTCAGTGGTGATAAAAGGCAGGGGCCAGGACAACCTTGAGTATTTTGTCTCCTGAAAACTAACAGTGCCTCACTGAGAGCAGCTGGAAAACTTCAGAGTAAGAGTTTGCACTCCATGCCATTGATAACTTTCAAGCTGAGTCTCATCAGTTGCTGCTTATCTACTCTATCAGTACCAACCAATGGAAGAGGTTTGTTTTAATTCAAGTAAGTTCAAATTCAACCTAGGTAGATGTTAGTAGGATTGCACACTACCATAACCTTTTCTTGGGTAGTTCTGCATTGTGTATGCATTGTGTTGGGTGATGTTGCTGCAGTCTCCAACCTGGCAAATCCACCCCAAGTTAAAGATGATGGGACGGGACAGATATTAGACTTACCTGGTTTTCTTGCTGCAGGGTTTGAATAAGCAAGAACAGGGCTTAAATTGTATAAACTGGAGAATGAATGTAATATAAGAAAAGATGAATGTGTAACAAGGCAGATAATGATTTTCTGTTCTCACTGTCTGAAAGAACGAGAATTCAGGGACACAATGCAATTAAAAAGACATAGTTTCATACCTTGCAGAGTTATGCAGTGAAGCACATCGCTTTTGGCTGAAGACTTAACATGTGTTCAGCAAAGTCATAAAGTCAGAGAATGGTTTGGCTTGGAAGGGACCTCAGAGCTCCTCCAGTTCCAACCCCTGCCACAGGCAGGGACCCCTTCCACTGGAGCAGC
>JBAFWW010040673.1:26995-48201 GCA_036873685.1 Agapornis canus
TGCCTCAGAGCTCAGCTCAGCCTCCCCTGTTCTGGCAGGTTCAAGCCATTCCCCTTGGCCTGTCCCTTTGGCCCGAGTTAAGAGAATGTCTCTGCTTAGGACAGTGAAGAACATAAATGATCTTCCAAGGTTTGATACTTCCCCAAGCAGAGCCACAGGAGGCAGCTGTATAGGGAGATGTGGCCTGATGATGTGACACGACGGCAGTGAAAGTACTTAGCTAAGAGAGGCTGGGAGGCAGTTGTTTCCACACTGGTAGCTGCATGCATTGGAACAAGTCTGTGCATTTACCAAGTCACCAGTTCACAACTGTGAGATAAATTCATCTGGGTCAGTCTGGTTTGGTTTTCTTCATAGATGCCCACCTTTGTGGACTTGCAAGACATTTGAAGAGCTTTGTTCTGGGCTGAAAGTTAGAAATGGATTCATCCCTTGTTAACTGAAGATGGAATGCAAGGAGCCATGGGGAGTTTCAGGCATACCTTCAAAACCCTCACAGCTCAAACCCATCACTTTTAAGGTTTTGAAATCCCGAATTTTGGCTGATCATTACAGATTGTACAGAAGTAACATCTTGCAGCTCCCGTGTTCAGACTGCACTCATTTAATGGAAGGCTTGCCCAAGAACAGTCTGTACAGTTAAGCCCTGAATTATTCTGGATAAAAAGGAAGCTCTTCCTGACTCATGGTTTAGAAAAATGAAGCAATCAGTGCCAAGCTTTAGCAAGTTTTAGGAAGTTTCTTTGAGGAAAGGTGTTTGGTTGCTAGGAATGAGCAGGGAATTGCAACTTCCTGTCCCGATCTGACATTCTCTCTTATGTTTATGACACTAGCCAAACTGGTATTCTATAGCACAGCACATCATACCCAATATAGAAACTGGGGTAAGCTGGATGGAGAGGCCTGATCACTGCTCAGGTCAGGCTGGGTATGGTCAGCGGGTGGTGAGCAGCTGCCTTGTGCATTGCTTCTATGGGGTTTTTTTGTTAGTTTTATTCCTCTTTTGCTCTCTCTTTATGTCCTATCATTATTATTATTAACACCCATGGGTTTTCTTACCTTTCTTTCAGTTCTCTCCCCTATGCCACTGGGGTAGGGGAGCAGTGCAGTGGCAGCAGCATGGTACTTGGTTGCCAGTCATGGTTGAACCACGACAGTCACAAGCTGTCTGATAGGGCTCCAGGCACTAACAAAACCTCCACTGACTACAGTAGCCATAACCTGATGTTTCTCCTTCTTTCGAAGGCCATTAGCAGCAGTGCACTGATTTCTGCCAGTCAGGTCTGGTATGTTCAGTCTCATTAGAGTTGAAGGTATCGCTTTCTGGAGGATCTTTCCAGTTTAAGTGACCAGTTCCAACTTTTAGGTGGCTAATGACAGAGGAGACAAATTCTGGCCACGAGGAACCATACGCTACTGGTCTGTTGGTAATAGCGAGGGGAGAAGCTGTAGTTTAGTTCTTTATCTAGAGTAGATTGAAATCCCCAGGACACAGATCCTGTGCAAGTCTGAGTCACGCCAGCAGCAGGTTCAGCAGAAGAGGTGTTCTCAGCTAAGCAAGAACTAGTCTAGAGTTGGAGAAATGAAATAGGGAAGGTTGTTCTTTCAGGAAAAAACCATACAGGCAATACATAATCTGCATCAGAGCTGTTGGGTCATATTGTAGTGTTCTGTCTTGCACAGGAAGATGAGCAAATGAGTTTAGTGTGCTGGATGGGAAAGGGCAGGAAAGAAAAGGATAAAATGCTTAGGGTTTATCTTGGAAGTTTGGATTTGAATAAAAAAGAGATGCTGAGGGAGATGTCTGCTGAGCTCTGGGGAAGCCAGCTTGCCTGAAGAGCCAAACACAAGAGAGTTATCTGAACTTGAACTGAGCAACTGCATTTTCTCCACTGTGCTGCAGTAAGGAGAATCCAGACACAGTGATTCAAAACTCACCCCTTCCTAAAGATAAGGAACCTGATTGGAAAACTGTGCTACTTGATGCTCAACACTTGGTATTTGAAGCTGTTAGTACCTTGCCACATGTAGGGACTGTTGCCTCTAAAATTTAAGTATCAAACTCTGTAGTTTTGTAAAATCTGTTTTGTTTAAGGGAGGGCTAAACCAAGGGTCCTGTGCTTCAGCTGGATTAACGGAGCTCATAGAGTCTTTTTCATTTGGCATGTGTGAATCTCCCTCAGTTTCTTTTGCCATTCTTTGGATGATCTCCCCTGATTTAGGGAGGGGGATGATTCCAGAACACGTGTTACGCTTCATCTGACATGGGTCTTGCACTTCCTTGAGTCATCTGCTAAATTCAACTGATGTCTCCTGCCTGTAAACTCTTTGGCATGGCAAGTGATCCTTTCGCTTTGTATTTCCCTGCACAGTTATGCAAAGCCTGTCACCATCTCTCTAGAGGCCTTTTCTCCCTTTATTACTGGGAACATGCCTAGTTCAGCGTGGTCACCTTATTAATTACAGTGATTTGTAGATAGGTAGAAAGCAGCTTGTAAATCAGCTGTTGCTGTCCTATGCAAGTATTGAAGATGTACATGGCTGATTGCAAAGCATCTGTTTATTGTACTGATACTTCCCTTTAGAAGTACCTATTTTCAGTTGGGTTTTTTGTCACAGTTTAACTGTTCAGGCTGAAATATGACATGCTGAGTGTTTGCTCTGTATGTAGAGAAATGTCAGAAATGAACCTGTCTTGTTCACCCTTTGGGAAAAGCAGCGTGAGGATGGAATGTTATTTTGCCTATGCTATGTCCAGTGCAGCCTTTTCTTTTGAATCCCACTAGCTTATAGGCTGGCAGCTTCCCTAGTATGTATATCCAGTAATTTCAGGAGTGCAAGGGCTGAACATGATCACAAGCTCTGTTTGTAGATGTGGAAAGGCTGAGGCATGGTCTTTCTCTTCAAGAACTTTGCTAGGCCAAAGGAACACCCTTTCCTCTCCCTTTACCTGTAGCCTCTGCCAGAAGCATGAAAACTGCAGTATCATCTGTCCTTGGCAACATGAAGATTTGGAAGCACTGAGAACTGCCTCTTGATGCTAATCAGATTTTAACCCTAACCTTGGTTCCTATGCAAGACCAATTGTTCTCTCACTCAATCCCTGTGTTAACCAGGAGACCAAACACTGAATAATGTCTAGTTCTGTCAAATTACTGTGCTGCTGTGGTCAGTAGGAGGAACCTGGCCCTTTCTGATAAGCTGTCAGGAGTCTGGGAGCTTTTCCCAACATCACAGCCTGACAGCATGTTCATTGTGTAAATGCTTTCGGCAGTGTTTGTGGTAGAGCTTCTCCTAAGCCATAACTGCAAGGCAGGGAAAACATAAATGCATCTCTTGAGGGCCCATGGGCTTGTGGATGTCAGGTTTCCCTAAATGATTTCTAACCCAATCCTCTTCAACCAAGGGAAAGACTTCCTTTCTCCAGGCCTTCTCCCTGGTCTCCTGGATCAGGGGTTCCTGAGGGCTGGCATTGGCATTGAAGACTGAAGCTAAGAAGCCATTCAGTTCCTGTGCCTTCTCTGCATCCTCTGTCACCATGGTCCCTGCACCATTCAGTAGTGGGCCCACATTTTCCCTGGTTTTCCTGTTATTAATGTATTTGAAGAAGGCCTTCTTGTTGTCTTTGATATCCTTAGCCAGATAGAATTCCAAATAGGCCTTGTCTCTCCTAGTTGCATTTGTGTCTATTCTGACAATGCCCCTATATTCCAAAGCTGCCTGTCCCTGCTTCCACATCCTGTCTCCTGCTTGTCTCTGTTTTTTCACGTTCATCCATGCAGGTCTCCTGTCCCCCTTGCTCAGTTTCTTGCTTGTGGGGATGCGCTGTTCTTGAGCCTGGAAGAAGTGATCTTTGAATATTAACCAGCTCTCAAGGACCCTTCTTCCTTTTAGGGCCCATTCCCATGGGATTCTCCCAGGAATGCCCTGAAGAGTCCAAAGTTAGCTCTCCTGAAGTCCAGGGTTGTGTTCTTATTGCCCTGCTTTGTCTTCACATGATACTGAACTCCAAGATTTCATGGTCACTGATCACTGTAGCCCAGGTTGCTCCAACTTTCACATCACCAGCCAGTCCTTACTTGTTTATAAGGTCCAGCAGCACACCTTTCCTTGCTGGTTCCTGCATCACCTGTACCAGAAAGTTATCAGTGCTTTCCAGGAATCTCCCACATTGGTTGTCCCTGCAGCAGATGTCAGGGTGATTGAAGCCTCCCATGAGAACCAGAGCCTGTAACTGTGAGGCTGCTTCTTGACTCACTCATCATCCACCCTGAGACAAAGCTCCAGACATTCCAGGTGTTCTCACATAAAGAACAACTCCACCGTCTCGCCTTCCTGGCCTGTCTTTCCTAAAACACATGTAGCCATTCATGACAACATTCCAGTCATGCCAGCTATGCCACCATGTCTCTGGAATTGCAGCCAGATCAAAGCCCAGCAACAGCACATGGGTTTATAATTCTTCCTGTGCATTCCCCATACTATGTGCATTGGTATACACTTGGTTTCCTACCCATGCCCTGTATCGCCCAGTACTTCGGTAGATAGCATTCAAACAGCACAGAAGGTGCTGGAGCACAGGGTCTGATACCTGCTCAGGACTCCTAGAAGTAGTGTGAGTCACTGAGGCTATGCTATGTGCACATCAGCACACAGTCTGCCCTAGGCTTCAGTTCTGGACTATTGCTTAGGAGTCACCAGAGGACAGAGTGGGGGAAAGTCTGTCAGAGTTTCAGAGCTTCAGGCAGAAGCTAGTTTTTCCTTGGGTGGTGTGGTTTTGTGGTATAAATCCAGCATTGTCTGTAAGGCTTAATTCTTCCACTGGGGTTTAACTTTACATGGATATGACAAATGCTGAGGAACCTTAGCTTGGTCCAGATCAAAATCCTGACTTCCAGGCCCTGTCCAGCATACCTGGGCAAAACAGCATCAGATCAGAAGAGAATGTACCTATTTCAGACTGGCAGGTCAGTGCAGGAACTGTGAGGGACCTTGTCAGGACATTATCTTGTTGGACTGTGTAGTGAGCATGAATAGAAAGCAGTCCTGTTTCTGCCACAGACTACGATGTTCCCTTTCGTGAATGAGAGCAGGAGCAGGCTTCATCTTTCTTTCAATGTGCAGCACAATTGAGTGCATGTATGTATGTCCCTACCACACCTCCGCCCTCACAGAAGATGTATTCACACATTCAGGAGCACAGAGACCTCCCTGGTGAGTCATGGTGTTCATGCTGCCTCTGTCACAGACAGCTGCATAATCTAATTCCTTTCATCAAGTGCCATCATAAAGGTTTATCGTTTTATTGTCATAGCTCTGTTCCCTTAGGAGGCAGTTCCAGAGCTTCCCTTCTCTGATAGTTACAAATTTCCCTCTAGATTCCAGCTTCAAATAATTCAGTGTCACTTCATATTCTTTGTTTGCAAGCCAAAGTTTCTCTTTAACCTAAATAGTTCCTGTCCCTCTCTGGTCCTTTCCCTTTCATGTTTACAGTCTGATTGCTCAAAGGAAACAAAGCTTGGCTGGCTGGCAATCTCAGCCATCCCCAAATCATTTGTAAGCTGTTGGCCAGTTTCACCCAGTGCTGGCAAGGGAACAGTGGTTAGAAACAGAAGCAGTCCCTCCAAGCTGGGTGGTAGTTGTTGACTGAGTACAAAACAGAGATTTAGCATAACACAGTCGTTGGGGTAAAGGCAGTGATAACTCAGCCCTTCTCCTTAATCAGAGACAACAAAAAGCTGGCTGGTTGTGTACTGGTTTCTGTTTGCCCTGTCTACCAAACCCGAGAAAAACTTGGGAGATACTGTTGGCAAGAAGGGAATAGGGCTTACTGAAGAATCTACGATGTAGGGATTAAGCAGTTTAAAGCCATAGTCTACAGTAAACAAGGTGCCAGTAGTTGTGCAATTCTTCAGTTATAGAAGGTAGTCTAGATTTAAATATATGCAGGGATATTGATGTAGTCCAGGAAAAGAAGAAACAGATCATCAGAGAAAAGCTTGAATCAGTGCAGTTCTTCCCTGTGCCAGAGGACCAGGACCAGCGCAGCACATCCACATCTCTCAGCTCACTTCAGCCCTCAGAACAGGACATAAATGACACATAGGTCTCCTGCTGGCCCTTCCACACAGGGGCACATTCACCCAGTGAGACAGAGAGGATAATCGAGATGATTGGTCCTTTATAGATCTGCTAGCCAGGTCCATGGGCCAGGAAACTCATAAACTGTCAGGCTTTTGGGTGCAAATCAGCCTTTAGGCACTTGCTCAAAGGCACTCTCTCAACTTATCACCCTGCTTTGGGTCCATTTTAAGCTACAGGCCCCTGAGCTGAGGCAGCACTAAGGTCTTGCCAAGTCCCCTGTGTCAGCAGTTTCAGAGCAAATGCACCCCTGTGGCCATTGCAAAGAGGTGCTGCTGATCCACTGCTGAGAGATGTGCTCACAAAGTGCTAGGAAGGCTTTCTGTTTTGCCCAGTTGTGTCTGGCCTGAAGCTCCCTTGGAGCCAGATCTGACTCCACATCAGACATGTGTTTATGTAACTGATGTGACACCTGTCTTGTATAGTACTGTGGTACATCTTTAAACAAATAGGCTATTGAGGGAAAGCACAAGAATAAAAGGCCAAAGGCATTTCCTTTCATGTTTCAGCATACATTGATTTACTTGAATGGATTAAGCAGATAGGAGGGAGGACAACAGAAATCTGTTTGCCTACTGAAGATGCCTGTCTGAAGGTGACCTGCCAGTCCTGTTTTCTGGTGTTGTTATCACCCTTATTGCTAAGCATGCCACCACCACAGATCTTTGCCAGTTAAAGCCAGAGAACACTTAATATCCTAATAGTTTGACTGATTTAGTGGTTATATGTAATGAGGGGGACCCAGGAAAACAGCTTGCTGTGAAGAAATACTTCACATTAGCTGCAAAGTGGGACTTTCTAAAGACTTCTTTTGTACTGGGCTTAAGTGCTCAGTGCCAGAGGGGTTTGTCTCATTATCAAAACGTGATGTCCCCACTGCAAGGGCTGGGAGCTGCAAAATCTGATATCCCTGTAAGAGGATAAATAGTCTTGTCCTAGGATGGAGAGGTGAGGCATAGAGGGAGTGATTTGTCTCAGATTTATCAGGCAGCACAGAGCAGTTTGGGGACCTGAAGCCAGGCAGCAGCAACTGCACAGGGTTCTTCTCTGACTGGCCACTTTAGCTCCTTTGCAGCTGCTTTGTGTTTCTGGAGTGGAAAGGAGCCACAGTAAGGTACCCCCATATACCCTTCCCTTTCCATTACCTCAATATCAGTCACTTTACCTGCAATAGCAGCCAACAGGGCTGTGCTAAGCAGTATGCCAGTGAAGGCTCTACAAGTGCCATTTAGCAAAGTGAAGAGACAACCCCCAAGATTCTGTGGCTTTCTGTACTGTAGAGAGTAAATTTATATTGTATATTAATAACATAAATAAAATCCAACCTAACACTTGAATAAAGACTTCAGATATAATCCAGAGAACGGATAAGCTGTATGGGTGGCACTCTCTGAGTAATTAAAACCTCCTGGTACAATGAAAGCAAGTGCAGCCTTGGCCAGAAACACCTTCTGTCACACCTGAAAAGCTTAATACTGGTGATCCCGTGCCCCTGCTCAGGAAGAGGTCGGGAAGTGGTGTCACTTCTGTGTGCACCCTGTACCCAGGTGTCCCTGCCTCCTCATGACTGCTGGCCAGCAGCATGTCCTTCCTGGGGAGGACAGTCATTGGTGGCACCTGAACGGTTTTGATGTGGGGGTCAAGATGAAGTTCAAGATGGGGGTAACACTCAGGACAGCCCTTTGTGGAGTTCACCTCCAGGTACTCTCATATGCCTGTGGTGCAGCTAAGGTGACACACAAGAAAATGGAGGCTCCTGGTGTCTGTAAAGGAGGCTACCACCATTGAGGGACAGTGGGGTACTTGTTCTGCCAGAAACAGAACACAGGGGAAAAGCACCAGAAATCAGAGAGCAGTGATTGCAGCTGTAGGTTTCCAGATGGTATTTTCTGCATTGCCCTTTAGTAGATGACAGTAAAGAGAGAGAGCAGTAGAGAGCTCTGCCTTCAGTTTAATTTGTCAGTCCCCTTCCACAGGACACTCTGTGATCTGTTCTGAGCTGCTGTTATGACCGTATGGCAGGAGGGGCAAAATACCTCAGGATTCTGACCTGTGCCTGAGCTGGCTGGCTCTGGGATTTCTGCATGAAATCCTGAAGTACTGAGCTGTGGGGAGGAGGGTTTCCATCTTTTCCTTGTGGCTGGTCCAGCAGAAGTACAGACATCACTCAAACCAGCCTAGGACAGGCTGTGCAAGGACTATGGCCAGGCCTGGCAAGCAAGGAGTTCTGTGAGGTTTTCAGGTAAAAGCCACCCCTCTTATCTCCCAGTATGAAAACTTTACCCTTTGTATTTCACCACCACTTTGTAAAGTGGAAAGAGAGCAGCATAGTGTGTTTACATATGCTGTGTTAGCATACTAAGCATACAGATTGGCATGGTTTGCTGGTTTACATTACAATACAAGTGGGAAGGAGTCCCAGCAGGGCTGGCTCCCTTGTCCTGCACCCTGCTGGAGTGTGTGTTTGGTGTATAGTAAGTTACCTCCGATTCCTTTTAGGTTAGGATTTTAAACAAGAAGATCGATTTTAGCGATATTCAGTCCCGCTGTGGTTCCAGAGATAACATCAAACATTCTGCAGGGGGAGGAAATGTAAGTAGTATGGACACCCTGTGAACAGGTGGTGACCTGCCTCGCACAGCCAGACCCCTCTTGTCTCCCTTCCTCTGAGCGCTACTTTCCTTCTTGCTACTGTTTCACATGTGAGTCTGGTCTGGTAGTCCTGTGAGCCCTGTGTATGCAATGGTAGCCTCCTGATCTTTCTGCACAGAGTACAACACATTTCCAGGATTTGGATGGCCAAATGAAATGAGAATAGAAGAGTGATCTCTGCACGTCCAAGGGTGCTGATGGTAAAAGTGCAGTGTGAGCTGAAATGATTCAGTGCCTTTCATGGGAATGGCCCAAGAAAGTAATTTCCAAACAGAGACTGCATCTCAGAGTGAGACTGCAGCCTCACAGCTGGGCATCTTCCAGTGCCTCAGGCCTTCCTCAGCTAACCTTTCAGTTATGTGCATACAAAACGTAAGAACAAAGAAAGCTTAGAGAGGATGCGATAGGCCAGCATGCTGAGTGCTAATGCCACAGCATTATTGCAGTGTGACAAATTGAGGTTACTCAGGGTTTGACAGACACCTCTCAGTTCACTGGAACAGCTTAAGGAAGAGCTTAAGGTAGCTATGACCCTCCTGATGGATATGCTCTCCTCCGAGATAGAAGAGCTGATGGTGTGGGCATGTCTGATCCAAACAGGCTCAGTACAGCCACCAGTGCTGGCTTAACTCATTGCTGGTTATGTGAGCAAACCCATGGCATTATAGTTATCCTGGAGCTCCTGTCTGGCCTGGAGGGGCTGCCACCTGCTACCACAGTCACTGTGATTGTGGGCTGCATCTGGAAGGTGTTTGGGAGTGTAGCAAGGCAGCAGTGTGGCTCTGTGGCTGTTCCTGAGCTGGGCTCAGCACAATCACGGCAATGCAGCCAACAGTAGGGCAGGGAGCAGCAGGGAGAAGGAGGGTGCCTGTGCTGCTGTCGGACTGAGTGTGGCAGTGCTGCTGCTCTTGGGTAAGCACTACCAAGCCAGCTGGCTGAACATCAGCCAGCTCAGGTACAGCTGCAGGAGTCACACATGACCCTCCACAGTGGACTGACATGAAATACATACTGTATATGAATGCAGAAAAGTATGAAACATATAGCAGAGAGGAAAAAAGCTGCCACAATGCACATTCAAGAGCAGAAGCAAATGGATGGGTCCTGCTGCATGCAGGGCTTTGGAGCATCCACCCCAAGAGAAGGCTCAGAAACATTTTAGAAAGAACTCACAAGCTGATTTGCTTTGTCCTTCTCTTTGTTCTGCTGATAGTAAAGCTTAACCCAGCTCTGTCATTCCCTACGTGGGAAGGAAGCTTGCTGTATTAATCCAGGTGTTTCCTCCTTTGTGGCATGGTGTGTTTTCTACTAACCATCTCTCTTTTTCCAGCTGCTTGTAGAGACTTGGGCTCTTCCTCTGTAGGGCTTGGATTTTAGTTTATTTGACTCTCTTCATGCCTGTAATCTGTGTGTGTGTGCTTTTGACAGGTACAAATTGTAACCAAGAAGATTGACTTGAGTCATGTGACTTCCAAGTGTGGCTCGCTCAAGAACATCCACCACAAGCCAGGTACTGGAGGAAATTCTGGGATGTGGGACAAAGCAAAGACCTAATCCTGCTATGTGAAAGAGAAACCATGGATGATACCATTCTCTTTTACAGTCTAAGAGAAAGTAAATACACTTTGCAAATAAAAATAACAGTGTTACCTCTCCTTGACTAGATAAAGGCATAAAGGTATGGGGCCACCTGCTTTAGAGAGGAGGTAAAAAAATAATGCAGAAGGATGCTGCTGTGGCATAATGTTAGTCTGCTAAGATACGGAAATGCAGACTGAAGTCAGCAAAATACTTAAGCATGTGCTTAAACCCATGAAAATCAGTAGGGCCACAGCACATGCTTGCAGTTTGAATATGTGTTGAAGATGTTATGCTTTCACTGAACATGCAGCACTGTATTCTGTGCTTCTCTAAAACCATTAGACCTCAGCTAAAAGGGAAGTAACGTGAGAGCATCCGTGTGCATCAGGTCAGACTTTCTCTTGAGACATTCCAGCCTCTTAACTCAGTATTCCCTTTCCCTGCACAGGAGGCGGGCGTGTGAAAATCGAGAGTGTGAAACTGGATTTCAAAGAAAAAGCTCAGGCTAAAGTTGGTTCACTGGAAAATGCCCACCACGTACCTGGCGGTGGGAACGTCAAGGTAAGGGGACAGCCATCAGAGAAAAGTCCACCACCGTGCCCCTCACCCAGTGAAATGGTGAGAGCTGTGGATTCAGTGATGGCTCTGAATTGAGTAGGAAACATGTGTTTGTTCTCTTTCAAGTGCACTCACATGCTGTTTGTTCCCTCTGGAATTTGGAATGACCAGTCTCACATCCACATCTAACATGAGAGTGAACATTAAAGTGCAGCATCGTGTAGCTTGTGCACTGGCTTTCCCCATAAAGATGAACCTTGTTTGGGACTGTTGTACAGTGTGATCTAACCAGTTTGTAGTATGTATCAGGGATGCTTTGTGAAACAGGAGGAAAACATCTTGAAAGTAAGATTACTCCCACAGGGATTTGAATATACAGATTTCAGAAACAAATCATAATGCCCATAAAATGTTTATTAAATTCATAGAACTAGGGACAATGGTACTACTCATTAAAGCATCCATCTATCAGAGACAGAAAAAGAGAATATTACATAGTAAACTAGTATACATTAAACAAGGTGAAAAAATCTTCAGTTTCAGTTATTCTAAGGAGTGAAGAAGCTTCACTCATTGTAAGAGTTCTTAAAAGTAAACAGAATGAAACCCAAATGACGATGTATACCAAGCTAGTTTGGTGAATATATAATGTGTTAAACTCTTTGCTTTCCTGGAGCAGATTGACAGCCAGAAGCTAAACTTCAGAGAGCACGCTAAAGCCCGTGTCGATCACGGGGCTGAAATCATCACACAGTCACCAGGCAGGTCCAGCGTAGCTTCACCACGCAGACTCAGCAACGTCTCATCCTCTGGAAGCATCAACCTGCTTGAGTCGCCCCAGCTTGCTACCCTCGCTGAAGATGTCACGGCAGCCCTTGCTAAGCAGGGCTTATGAATCTGCTCATTTCGCATTGTATGAAGTAATAATATCTAGGCATGAGCTCTTGGCAGGAATGGGCTCAGAGCAGGTGTTACATTCATTCTTTACCATGTCTAAAACAAAGTCACATCCCAAGACTTGTAGTTACCATACAGTTAAAAAAACAGAAAAAAAAATATAATTAAATAGATGCAGAAATTGGCCTGATCTCCATTTACAACAGGAAGACACTGGCTTTATATGGGTAATACAACTGCAGTATGTTACATTGGACAGTTATTGTTGCTCTGCTCTGTCTTGCATGGAGTACCGTACTATGATAAAATGCATTTTTACCTTTCATGTGCCTGAAGGCCATCCACCTCTTTCTGAAGAGCCTTGTTAATATCCCAAGTTGCTCATTTCACTGTTCTGTTGATAGCTGGGGAAATGAAAGAAATTGCCCATTGTAAGTAATGACAGGTTAAAGGAACAGTTTGCTTAGCAGAAGGAAGGGCATATAGAGAAATTCAAGTTTAATTAAAAAAAAAGAAAAAAAAGGTGTTATTTTGTATAAATGAGTAGAACAAAAGTTGAATTAAGTTATTAACATTTTTTTGGGGGCCTGGTTAATTATGTCAGTGTATAGCTGAAAAGCCAATAAATTATTTAACTAATAACTAAAAGTAGTAGTTGAAAACATTCAAACCATGCTTGGGGAAGTGCCGTAATAAAGCTATTGAAAGCAGCACTTCCACCCCAACAGACTTGTGTCTGATTAGAAAGTTGGTTAAGCGGCTAGATTTGTGTATGCACCACCAGTTTCACATCCTTTCCATCTGTTTGATACAGTATTATAGATATATATATATTTCTCTGTGGCCATTTGTGATACGCCCTCCTCATATACTTGAATATTCTACTTCTTTATTCACAGTATCTGTGTCTCTTGCACCCTTTGGTGTTGCAATTTTAGGTATGTAAAAGTAGATGTTAGCAGGGTTTTTCTTCCCTATTCGTAAGAATACGTTTAAAAAAGAGATGAAAATTTTAGCATGAAGTTGCTTTCTGTAACAACTAAAAGCCGTGACCCTGTTTTAGTGCCAGATGCAAGTCTCTTCTGTGATGCTAGAAAAAGGATTCCTTCCCTCTTCCCTTCTCTCCCTTTCTTCACAAAGATGGGATTTTTGTGGGGTCCGGATGTTTGGAAAAGGGTCTCCAAAGATGGCTGAGTTTGGATTCTGAATTTAACAAACAAATCCACAATAGTTTGGTTCTGGGATTGGGTTTTTTTTCCCTTTCTTGTTTTATTTTATTTTTTATTTTGGTTTGGTCTTGTTTTGTTGTTTGGGTTTTTTAACTCCTGTAGTAACAGTGAATGTTAGATTTATTTTTTTTCTTTTGCTAAAGTTGAAACACAGAAAACAAAGTAATAACATGTTTTTTTCCACTCCTTTAGTGATGACTTACACACTCAGGCACTCAGATAACAGTGATAAACATAACAGAGATGCCTGTAAGTTGTAGTATGTGGATAAATAAAATGAGCCCCCTAGACTGGATTGCCATAGCAGTTTATCAATAAATAGGGCATCTTAAAACCTGAGCAAAGTGGGATCATACTGACTATAAAAAGTATAAGGAAAAGTGTGCGTAAAGGATGGAAGGCAGAGATGCATAAACAGGTGATCCAATGGAGTTAACTTGTGGGAACTCCAGCACTATCTTATGGACACTAAGAGAACACTGAAGGTAATATGGTAGTATTATGCATCAGCAGTTAATCACCTGCTGGTACTATATGCACAGTGGACTTATGGAATGACCAGTTTACATTCTTGCAGATTGTTTGATCTTTTCCTTTTGGAATCTCTCAACTAAACTTTGCACTGTCAGTTGAGCTATACTCGATACATGTATTAGGTTAACATCGTGTGTTGGAAGCTTTTGATCTGTTCTCTTTCCTTATTAATTTGTATGTGTGCATGTGTGTGTGTTGGGCTTTGATCTGAAAAGACTCATAGAGATTTTTATGTCTGTGGAGGATTCTAATAATCAACAGCACAGGATTCCCTGCCATTAAATTCAGGTAGTAAATGCACAGTTACTAGACAGTAAATGTTCAGTGGACCAAAGGGGGATTTTGGCTAAGCTGTCACAGCAGCACAGAGACAAAACAGAAAGGTTACACCTCTAAAAGTTTTACTGAAGATGAACTCCTCACAGCCCTACACGTGACAATGCAGCTCTGCAAAAAGTGTTTTCACACTGTGAAGTATCTAATACTGCTTGTAAGTCAGTTGTTTTATACAAAGGATAGGTTGTTTAGAACCATGCTAAATGCATCTGGATTTCTGCCTTGTATTTGTTATACTTTTGGTTAGAGTAATATTACAGTTTCCATGGAAACAGTGTCAAGGGAGGTACATTAAAAGCCTCTTCCCATTTTTCCTGGAAAAAACAAGAAAGATGGAAAGAAAAACCAACAGTATAACACATTGCTCTGATGATACTGTCAATTACTGTGAATTAACCTTGAGGGGGGTGTTTTTAATGCCTTTGGCTAATGTGGGAGAGAAGCTACAATACTACTGAACCTCAGCTTCTCTGAAGCTGAACACTAGCTAGTGAGAACAGTATTAACTAGGAAGTCAAGGGTTTTTTATTACCCTGTAAAATGGACAAATTCTAGAAAATGAAACTTAGTTAATCCACCTATGAGTCCAAGGTCATTTATTTCGTGCATTAAAATGAGCTTTCTTGTCTTGATTTGAGCAAAGATCTTTGTAATCATAATCATACTTCCATAGACAGAATGCTAGAATGCTTTGGAGTCAGATGGAAAGGAATCAAAAGAGGTTTGTGCTGTTAAATAACTAAAACCCTGCAGTTATATTACATGACTGTAGATGTTCACTGAAATGCTCATACTAATCTTTCTCAAGAAGAGTTTTTAAGCCAACAGTTTGTAAATAGGTAATGCCCACTGAAGAAGATAGGGCCAGCTTTCTGGAACCCGCATCCGTTGTGTTGCTTTTCCAGAGGCATGTGAGCCAGCAGGTATGCTGGGTGCCTGAGACCCAACTCTGGAACAAAGCACAGATAATCCAGATAAAGGAATGGTGAAATCTCATTTGGATAGATAGGGGAGAGCCCCAAATTTATAATGCATCAAGTTGTAGAGACAAAAATGCTTCTGCCCCATCTGCTGAGTTCTGTTTCTATGTAACCACAAGCAGAAAGAAATCAAAGTTGAGCAAAGCTCTGTCCAGCAACTGCTAAGGAAAAACTGATACTGATGAGGGACATTGTATGCCCACAAGGGCTATGTATATTTTCCCTGTACAGCAGTAAATGGTACTATCCATTCAACACGCTGCTAAGGTACAGTAGAGTTAACCTCATCGCGACTGCTTACAGACCTAAATTTGCCTATATTCACGACCCAAAGGGAGTCGAAAGGCAGCCTGTGTGGACTCTACCACACGTGAGCAGAAGTTTTCTCCATGCTGGACCAAATACTGTTTGAAACCCAAGTACAAATATCCCTTCAAAGGCCAACGCCTTGAAGAGTAGATCACGTTTGCTATGAAAATCAACGCAGGTAGATTGCTAGCCTAGGTGTCTGTTGAGTTCACTGATTGCTAAAGCAACTCCCTCTGCAACTCCAGCAATTCCCACTGCAGGAAGGTAAATTAGTTTCACACTTGGAAAAGTCAAGCACATAAAAGCCACTTCAACTTTAGCAAAGAGAAAAAGCCAACAAATAATCATGCTGTATGCTGGGATGTCAAGGAATACAGTCTGCTGTTACAAACCTGTGTTTTTCTCTGGTAATTCTAGAGCCTGTTACCATAAGAGGCATTTCTTGAATGGCTGGTGGTAGGTAGTTCATGTTTTTCAATCCGATTTGCAATTGTATTTGTTGCTGTATAGTGATTGTTTTGCAAAATAAAATCGCTTGTCATCTAAACGCTCGTGTTGGTTTCAGTGTTTGCGGTGCAGCTCCTCCTGTGTTCAGCCACTGCGTGCTGCTGCTCTGCATGGTTATGGTGCACCCCTGCCATTGCACTCAGCCTTGCCATGAGGCTCAGGAGAGGATTAAAGTCCCTTTTCCTCCTTTAATCTCTGTTATTTCTTCCCAGAGGAATCAGTTCTATAGCTACTGCTCTCTCCTGAGGGGTGTATTTCCCTGCTTTATGTGAACACACAATCCTGTTCCCAGGTGAGGTTCAGCATTACTCTGCAGTGACACATTGAGCCCTCCAAGCCCACAGACCCACCAATGAGCCGGCATCCCCTCCCTCGCCACGGTGTTCCTGTCACCACAGGGCTGTGGGAGGGCGTCGCCAATGGCGGGAGCCATCCCTCTGTCCAAGCTGGACGCGGGTCTGCCCCGGTGCTGGATCATGATTCCACCACTTCCACCGCCTGGCTGAGCGGCCCGGGAAGCGTTCCTCCGCCGTCAGGCAGCAACCTCTGCCCATGAGGGCCGCCGGGGCTCGTATTTCAGGGCTCACAGCCCTATTCCCTGCTGCAGCCCTCGTCGGGAAAATGGCGGCCGCCGCCTCACCTCACACCCGGCGGGGGGCGCGGGCGCCCGCGAGGCCGCTAACGGTCGCCAGGCTTGGCGCCATGAGGGGCTGGTGCTCCCCTCGCTGCTCTCCTCACAGCGTGAGCGCGGGCTCGGCGCCATGAGGAGCTCTGCGGCTGAGCGGGCTCCGTCAGCCCTCTTCGTGTGGTGCTGCAATAGCCATAAATAAATGCGGTCGGAGCACCTGGAGGAATAATTAAGTGCTGTTAATTATCCATTAGAAGCACCCTCCTAAGGGTGCTTAGGCACAAGGCAGAACTAATGTATCATCTGCTAAAAGGATTGAGAGGTTTGAGAGCAATAAGAGTGAATCCTGATTTAGATGTTCACAACTAGAGCGGCGGCTGAGGGCAGCAGGTAAGAACCAACTTTCTAAGTGAAGGAAGAAGAGCTAATATTGCTATGATTGTTGTGTCTTCCTCTCAGCATGTGGTAGGAGATGTATTTTACAGCTTGCTAGCAGGCTGTGATGGTGGAGCTCTGAGGTGAGTGTGTGCTGTGATGGTGGAGCTCTGAGGTGAGTGTGTGCTGTGATGGTGGTGCTCTGAGGTGAGTGTGTGCTGTGATGGTGGAGCTCTGAGGTGAGTGCATGCTGTGAATGAAACCTTAGTTACAGTGGTGTTGGCAGTGAAGGAATCCTGCTGCCATGGTGGCTGGGTGTAGAGAGGGTCATTCCTTCCTCGTGGATCTTGGGGTGTTCCTTGCCTTGTCCAGGAATGTGGTGGAAAAGGCAGGTGGGTAGTTAAGAGTGAGTTGCAGGCAGAAGGCCTTTCACTTGGGGCTGTGTAGCCTGAGGAAGTCCCAGGTTCTGCCTCAAAGATCAAAGGCTGATGGCGGGGCTCCCAAGCCTGGTTTGTATGAGCACCCTTGCAAGGAGAAGTATGTGGTAGTAGGCAGTTCTCACCTCTCTTCTGAGCAGTGGAGAGGAACACCTATTTGGTAACTTGATGGAACAAGAGGTTCCCACTTTGGGAAGAAGGGAAAGGGTGAGGTAGGGTTTGGGGGAGATTTGTTGTGTTTATCCTTTTCTCAAAAGGAAGTGAAAGGTTTGCAGCTCATAACCAAAACAGTCACATCTCAGGGCTTGGAGAGCCCTCATCCACAGGCTGGTATGATAACTTGGTAGTGAAAGCTTTATTTCATTCCTCCCCCCCCAGGTCTTATCTAGAGACTCCCTATGTTATCCTGTAGGATTTTTTCCATCTCTCTGTGCCCTACTTGGAGCATAATCTGATATGTACTTAAATGCAGTTATATGGCTCTGTGAATATGATCTGTTGCTGGAATATTATGCAAAGGCAGTAACTCTTTCTGCAGTGACTGCAGATCCTCCTCTATGGAGGATCTATGTTCCTGCTCTGTTTTGAAATAGGATTCTCAGATGTATCAGTACTATGCTGCTCCTACTGATCCCAGCTGAATGTGGCCTAGGCATTAAATACATGATTGTCCTTATGGAATCTGATCCAGCTGGACGAATAGTCTGCTGTCTCCCAAATTCATGTTAACAGTAGCAATCCTGGTATTTCTAGGGGTTCGTTTATCCTTGTTTCTGAACACATTGCCAGCAGAAGAGTGTTGAATGAGACATCTGAAGAACCTTAGCTGTAGTGTTTTTGTGGTGAGTTTAAAATCCCTTAAAGAAAAAACAAAGCTTTCCTGACTTTCTTTAATGTTTACAAAGCAGCTAGGAAGGACAGAATCAGACCCTTGTTTTGAACTCCCCTGAGTTTCTCCCTTGTGTGGCTTATGATAGTGCAAAGAAGATGTATGTAGTTCCCAGGTTGAAACAGCAGCCTTTGATCTGTTCTTTATACTGATGTGAATGACAAAGTATACAATACTGCTAATGAAGTAGTCCTCTGAGCTCATTCTCTGTTGATGCTCTATGTTCTAGTGTAGTTATTTAACAAGGTCCAAAGACTTCCTAGGAAGAGAAATGGATAAATGAAGGAATAACTTTTGCTTCTACCTGACAGACCCATACAAGGAAAGGTGAAATGAGTGGTATCCATCAGTGCTGACTTTCTGTGAGTGGTTGTCCCAAGAAAGGGTCTTCAGCATGGGTCCTTAAAGCCAAGGACAAAGCCTACTGACAGCTTATGGAACACTAATCTCTCAGGAGTGTGCCAAACAGTTGTCTTTGGTCTCTGCTCTGGGCTGTACATTTAGGAGCTGTTTACAGCATTGCTCTTGGAAAGACTGCTACACAACAGAATGGCTCAAGATACTCCTGAGAGATTGGATTCTGGTTTTCTCTGTATAAAAAAAGGAACAGATAAACTAAATTTATGAATGCTTAGGACACTGTGTGCAGGGATTGAGGCTGAGGACTTGGAGAATGGCATGAAAACAAGTGCAAGACAGCGAGGTTCCCTGCTCTGGGCACTCCTGTGTGGAGTGGGGGTTTCATGCTCAGGTTGTGCTCAGTATTCTCACTCTGTGGCATGTTGCCAGCTTTGACTGTTTCTGGGTGAAGACTGAATCCATGATGGTTGTATAAATACAACCATGTGATATAAAAAGCAGTGATCAAGCAGAGTCGTGTGATTTGGGGGATGTCAGGCTGACTCTGCCTGTAGTAAGAGAAGAAACAGAAAATGGCGTCATGGGCATTGTTTGTGCCCAGGCAGTTGGGAGGGCTGAGAAATGCTGGAGTACAGCAGAGCTAATGACACCATCCCCACTGTTTCTCATGCCTACTTCCTGAAACCAGTGACGACTTGCACTAGTCTTGGTCTTTGTGCAGGCAGGCAGTCCTGTGTTTCTGTGGCAGCCAAGATGCCAGTGTAGCAGAGTGAACAGAGTACAGTGTGGTTTTGGAACAGCTTGCTGTTATCCTGCTATAATGATCTCCCTTAAGAGTTTGCTTGCTTCCTCTTTGTGCTGTAACAGAAAGTGGGGGACTGATTTGATGGATCTTACCCTTGCAGCATCCACTGCTGTGTTATTGTCCTGGGTTTCAGCAGTAGCAGTCATTTTTCTCCTCCTTAGTAGCTGGTGCTACCAAGGGCCAAGGACTTTGAGTCTCATGCTCTGCCAGGGAGGAGCCAAAAACTGCGAAGCAGAGGCAGGACATCTGACCCTAACTAACCAAAGTGGTATTCCGTAACACACCACATCATGCCCAGTATTTAGGTACAGTCAGATGCTGACTGCATATCTGAAAGCCTTCACTGCAAGCACAGTTCAGTATGGAGATAAGTTAAATCTTCCAGGCTGTAAAGTTCCTTCTTCCCTTACATGTGTAATTTCCAGTTTGCAAACTGTTTCACTTATGTAGGTACAGACCATTTCAACTTCGTGTACCCTTGGGGATGGGGGGAGTGTCTGTGGAGTCTTGAAAACAAGGCAAGAACAAAATTGGTCTCTAGACACCATCAAACCAATATAAACTACTTGTGCTACCTCCTGGGTTTAGTGCTGGTCACAGCCTGGCTGGAGTGGAGAATCTGCACCTTTGGGACTGCACTTCTTTAGGGCAGTGCCAGCTGTTGATAATCTTTTCTTTGCTCTCTGATTTGTTTTGCATCAGAGGTTCTTCAAATCTCTGTAACTTCAAACCTCTGTACAATTAGAGGGATTAAGGTGTCTTACAGCTGCATGTTGCTGGAGAGCAATATTATGAACTCTAAATACGATTAGACTGCAGATATCTTGCTAATGGAGGTTATGCTTTATTTAGTAATTCCATAAGACATTGGAGGAGTGGAGAAAACAATTATTTAAAGTTAAGTTTATCATTCCTGCTGTGTTGTTGCACTTCTAGCTGTCAAGAGGTATGCTGGGAACAGAGAGGTTGACTAGAACTGCACATTGCAGGTTTGTGTTTTGATTAGTACAAACCAGTAGCTATGCAGTTCCCCTTTGGTGTCTGTTGGGCTACCTGAGTTCTGCTTGCTAAAGGCTTTGTGACAGGGGAAGGTGCCGGCTATGCACCATGATGCCTTATGCACATAAGGAAAATAGTGCTGTACTTCCAAGCTGTGTCTTCCTCCTAAAGAGGCCTTCAAGGATGTAGCAGAAAGCCAGCTAGTGGTACTAGTATATTGTCCTCCTGCTTTCTGAGTTAACACTGACAGGTGTAGAGCTAGAGAGCTAGAAGTATGGAGTATGCCCCACTCATGCTCCTCTTTTGAGGTGAAGAGGGGATGTTTGGATTCCCCTTTGGAGGCTCAGTGAAGTCCTGCTAGAGTTTCCAAAATCTGCTGTTTAGGACTGTCTGTGTTTGGGCACAGCAATAATGCTTACCTTGGTAAGTTTGAAACCAGTGAATGCCCTTGTTGTCCCACTATACTTGGGGTTTGTGGAGCATTGTGTTCTTGTTTTCATCCTTGGCTGTTCAGGCCTAAACAGCTCCATTGCACTACCACACCAAGTGCCTCTCGTGTCCCTGTAAGTCGGGAGAATTTGTAGGAGCTTTTGGCTGCAGTCTGTGAGCAGGCTGCCGTGCTGTTTTGTTCTGGCATTTCCTGTTGTGTAGCAGAGCATGGGAATGATAAGATGTTTATAGCAGCAAACAGGAAGCTATTGTAAGCGACTCATTCTTGAATGCAGGAATAAGGAGAGAGACATGTAAAAGAAAAAAAAAGCAAGCAAACCCCATATGTGAACTGTGCTTACCACTTACTGAGAGGGTGCAAGTGTGTGTCATGGTTTAAGCCCAGCCAGTAACTCAGAACCATTCAGCCACTCCCTCAATCCCCTGCTTCTTCCTCCCTCTGCTCCTGGAGAGATGGGGAGGAGAATGGAAAGAATGCAACTTGCACAGATTGAGATAAGAACAGTCCAGTAACTAAGGTATAATACAAACCACTATTG
>JBAFWW010040674.1:0-15764 GCA_036873685.1 Agapornis canus
CTAGATGACCTTAAGGTCCTTTCCAACCCTAACTGTTCTATGATTCTGTGATTTTAAGATTTGGGTTTATTTCTCATTACCCTACTCTGACTTGACTGGTAATAAATTAAACTGATTTCCCCAAATTAAGTCTGTTTTTCCCATTACAATAATTGGTCAGTGATCTTTCCCTTATCATGACCCATGAGACTTTTGTGATATTTTCTCTCCCCTGTTTAGCTAAGGAGGAGGGAAGGATAGAGTGGCTTTGGTAGGCACCTGACATCCAGCCCGGGTCACGCCACCACCAATACTGTGTTGAAAATTAGACCTGCCTTATTCCTTATACATGCCAGTGTCAAGATCCATCTAGCAATGTAGTAGTCTGTGTTTCCTTTCAGTGTATTGAGTATTTACTAGTTTAGACAAAGTTCTGGGATCTTGGAGAAGGGAGACCTGAACTTTGTTTTGATGTAAGCAATGTCCAGAATATGGGCTATCTTCACTTTAAATACTAAGGATGATAGGTTGGAATTTAAATTTGGTCTGTTTGATTTTCCCTGTTACTCATTCTAGAGAGGATGAGGAAAATTGGACTTGCATGTGTTAATAGAATAAGACAAGTGCTTTTAGAGTAGTTTCAATGGTCTGACAGAATTGCAGACACTTTAGGTTTCTTCATAAATGGCAAGAATAAAAGCAATGCAAGAAAATAAAATAGTATTTTGGAAAACTTCAGATAAGTAAATTTTTCTTCCTTATTCGAGCTTTGTTCATCATACCTTGGCTTCTAGTGGTGGAATAATGTCAGGATTTTTAGCCATGAAAGCTGTTACCTAGAGAGGCTAAAGTTTCTGCAATGTTATGTCTAAATGAAAATATGAAACTTAATGACTGAAGATGAGAAAGTAGGTAAATTACCACAAAAATTGCATAAATCATCTCACAGATAGCAAGTCTTCATTACATTATGCTATCTTGGTTGTAAACACATGGCGGTTTATTGGTCTTTTGACCAAAAAACTGGAAGCACAAGTATATATTCTAGAAGAGTATGTGTTGCATTAAGAATATCATGGACTATTGTCATGTAAGGCCATAATACTTATTAAGGAGAGAAGAAAGAAGACACTAAAGACAGTTTTTTTGCAAGACCTGTGATTTGTAGTTCTCTGTCCTGAAGATGATCATGAAATACTGACATAGATACGAAAAGGAGGGGAGGAGAGAAATAGAAAGGCAGTGGTAGAAGGAGAATATCTTGAAATAGAAGACTAAGAGAAACAAGTTCCATATTTTCTGATATCACACAGCTGGCATTCTTTTTGGGTTGATGGGGTTTTGAGAAACCTTTCTGTCTGTGGGTACCTTTTTAATAGGCTTTAACATCCAGGTGAGGCATGTAAAACTTGGCAAATGATTGGTATGGTTTGATTGCATTGGACACATTAAACATTTTGGAACGTATACAAACACTAAAGCTGGGTGCAGCTTCTGGAATCATTATTTTGAGGAGATAAATGCAGGTGCTTCAGTCTGACCTAAATTTGCTGTATTCCAAACCATTTTTCTTTTCTGAATGCACCTGAGTGGAGCTTTTGTCAAATACCATTGACATGTTTAATACAGGCATTCAAGAAAGGAAGTGGGAAATAGTTTTGGCAGGGAGAGGCTTCTCTGAAAGAATGGAGTTGGATCTAGACAACATTGTAATAGCAAGAGGTATTGGCTTGTGCATTTCTTCTAGCAGAAACCTACACACAAAAGAAATTGATGGTTGTATACATGACTCAAGCTCTGTGACCATGAGTAGTATTTATAGAGGGATTTCAGGGCATGTTGTTGTTATGAAAAAGTTTTCACCATTGAGTGGTTAGTTATGCAAATCAACTGATACAAGTGTAATCCATATCTGGATGGAAATCTAATAAACATTCTGCCTTCAGGACTGGGAAAAATCTGAAAAGGGCATAGCAGACTCCCTGGAGAAGCTACGATCATTCAAAAAAAAGCTTTCTCAGCCTTTACCAGAACACCATGATGAGTTGCATGCAGAGCAGATTCGTTGCAAGGTACAGCGCTTGTTCTATGTTGACTGTTGTCTTACCTTTGCCTGCCTTTGTGCAGTAACCTCTTCTATTGTTAATAGGCTTCACATTAGTGATGTGCAAATCAGTCAGCCATCCCTGTAACAGAACTATCCACATAATACTTGATCATAATACCTGAGTAATCTCACTATAATGTGAATCCCTCAGGTTAAAAATAGATCTGCTCAAAGTGAAATCAGAAAAAGATCTGAAAAGTAGTGTAGAAACACTAAATACTGATGTGTTTTCATTACAGAAATTCTAACCAAAAATGTAAACTTATGGTATCTAAACTGATGGTTTATTGCCTTTTATTTGAGGGGAGATTACTGGGGAGGTCTTGTATAATACTTCTATGCTATATTCATTTCAGTTTAGAAATGAATTACAACTTGAAAATATTTTCAATACAGAGAAGTCCAAGCCAATACTTGGAATTCTCAAATACCTTTGAACTTTAGAGAGATTTGAGTAGTGTATTAGTTTTTGAAGACTTGTTACTTGTTGAAGTAACAACTTGTTACTTGTTACTTCAACTTGTTACAGTTGAAGACTGGCATATTACTTATTGGGGATTTACTTCTATAATAAATGAAAATATTGTTATGTGTGGGGTTGGTGTTTTTCTTTCAAATGGGGCTGAAACAGTCTGCTTGAAATTGTGAGTCTGCCTCTGAGCTTTAATTCAGCAGCACAGCAATGCTTGTCTTCGTGCTTCTCTACATTCAGATCTTTATTTGTTAGCAAACTGGTCCTTTTTCCTTCTGAACTTCCTTTAAGGAGTTGGAGAATGCTGTTGAAGGATGGACAGATGACCTTGCACACCTCTCTTTGCTGAAGGAGTCCCTGTCTGTATATATCAGTGCAGATGATATCTCAGTCCTCAGTGAGCGCATAGAGCTTCTGCACAGACAGTGGGAGGAGCTGTGCCACCAGGCAAGTATTATTACTGAGTATTGATACGAATGTGCACACTACAAAAGTGTTGGGAGAAAAACTGAATGCAAGTGACAGCTTTTAAAAAAGACACATGAAAGCACATATAGATTCAAAACCACCTGTGCTGAATCAGGGAAAACAGGTGTTGAAATGCTTCCTTCAGTTATTGCTAGCATTTCTAAATCTCTTGAATTTTGTCATGGCCCCGAGGTCCTATTTCTGCAGCTTTGAAAAAACAACAAAGTGATACTCTGTGTTGTTACACTGTGACATGGATTGGCTGGGGGAAACACAGGAGTGACACAGATTACTGTGCTTTGGTGAAGGAGCTGTGGTCAGAAAGGTTGTCCCCTACCAGCTCTGTTGTACCTTCAGTTCTGCTGGTGGCTTCTGCTTCTTCAGACATTGTTGTCTGCATTTCTGTTAGTCTGAGGATCTTGTCTGCAAAATGAAGAGTATTGTTTGGATTTTCATGTGAAACATGCTATTAGTGTGCTTCTTTCCTCCATTTTGCACTTAGAAATCCAGGTAATGGAGTCTCCCACATACAGCTTTTCAGAGTATCCTCATGTTATTTCTGTGGTTAAGGACAGATTACAGTCCAGATATACTGGGGCTAATTTCGAATTAGTTACCTCACATAAGGTACCTGTGAAAGCTTCAAAGACACCCCTAAAGCAGGAAAAATTAACAGCACAGAACTCATTATGAGGGAGTTGCATTTGAATGAGCCAATGTAGATACAGCTGAAACTATGGTGCAGCCACTACATATATGTTTATGGTAAAGGAGGGAGCCCACTAAAAAGGTTTTGTCTTAGTTTTGTGCATACTGAGTGTTTCAGGATGTAACCTAGTGCAGTACTTTGTTGAACCATTGCTTATATGCAGAAAGCTGCCAGGAAGTTTAGAACCGCAAAACGGAAATGTGAGATGACATGTATGCCCCTCTTAAACCTAACATGGTAGTTAAAGAGCACATCACTTTTGTTGATGAAAGGGCGGATGCAGACTTCATCTTAGCTGAAATGCTGATATAAGGTCAGAAATGATGCAGATTACAATAGGGAGGAAGTAAGTAGTTGTACAAGTGTCTGAAACTGGAGAGACTGCTTTGTTGCTCACACTTTGCTGCTATTTTGATTTCAGTGTCCATCTTTGTCTGTTACTATTCATAGTCTGAGATGGTACTGCTGCTATAGCAATTTCAGAGAATCGTAGGATGGCTAAGGTTGGAAATGATCTTAAGATCATCTCCAGTTTGCTTAAATGGCAAGAATGTGTCTGGAATACTTCTGCAGGGCCAGAGGAGTTCACATTGAGGCACAAAGTGTTTCAAGCATCTCTTAAATGCATTTACTATTTTGTTTCTATTTACTCTCTACAAATGTCTTAAGGTATCCTTACGTCGACAACAAGTTACTGAGAGGCTGAATGAGTGGGCTGTCTTCAGTGAGAAGAACAAGGAACTCTGTGAATGGCTGACACAAATGGAAAGTAAGGTTTCTCAAAATAGTGACATCCTCATAGAAGAAATGATTGAGAAACTTAAAAAGGTATAGTGCAGTGCATATACACTTACATGCTGTTCTTTAACTGCTTACTTGGTTTGTGTTGGAAATAGGATATGAATTAGCAGAAATGGATATTTTGCTTTGCGTTGTTTGTAAGTTCTAGTAAGACTGTGTGTGTGTTGTCTTGCTATGCAGCCTTTCCTCTCTTTCTTGAGGTAGGACCTCCCAGGAGATAGAAAAATAAGTGAATGCAAAGTCAGAGGCATCTAAATGGTTTACTGAATGTTCAATCAGAATTTCCTGTAATGAGATAAAATATAGCAGATATATATATGTTTTGGTTTGGGTTTGTTGTTTGTTGTTTGGTTTGGTTTTGGGTTTGGTTTGTTTGGTTTTTTTTGTTTTGTTTGTTTGTTTGTTTTTTTATTTTTCTGCTCAGTCACAGAATCATAGAATACCAGGTTGGAAGGGACCTCAAGCATCATCTGGTCCAACCTTTCTAAGCAAACCATGAACTAAACTGCATGTCCCGGCACCTTGTCCAACCAAATCTTAAAATTTTCCAGTGTTGGGGAATCCACCACTTTCCTTGGGAGATTATGCCAATGGGTGATTTTTCTTACTGTGAAAAATCTTCCTCTTGTGTCCCATTGGAATTGCTCTAGGAGTAACTTGTGCTCATTACCCCTTGTCTTTCCCATGTGACTCCTTGTAAAAAGGGAGTCTCCATCTTCTTTGTAACCACCCTTTAAATACCTGCTCATGGTGATAAGGTTCCCCTGAGCCTTCTTTTCTCTAGATTCAACAAACCCAGTTCTCTCAGCCTTTCTTCACATGGTCTAACATAGATCCCTGGGGGACCCCACTAGTGACAGGTTGCCAGCCGCCCTCTGGGTACATCTGGTCAGCTGTTTCCCCACCCACTGCACAGACCACTTGTCAAGACCATAATGTGTCAGTAATGTGATAAAGTTGTTCACAGTTACACATCCAATATTGAAGAGGTTGTCTCTGTATTGTATTAGTCACCAGAAAAGCAACATTTGTGTGTATGGTTCCTTTGGTAGAGTAGAGCGTATTCAGAATAAATATCTGCTTTTTTGATTTCTGTTTACTGTTCAGGATTATCAAGAGGAAATTGCTGTAACAGAGAAGAGCAAAATCCAGCTCCAGGAAATGGGAGAGCGACTTGCTAAAGCCAGCCATGAGAGTAAGGCATCAGAGATTGAGTACAAACTTAGCAAGATCAATGACAGGTGGCAACATCTGCTAGATCTTATTGCAGCCAGGTAAACTTTGTTTCTAAGTACTATATGGAACAGATTAATATGCTAGATATCATGATTCTATAATCTTTTTATTGTCTGCCTTTTCATCATGAACTGTGAAATTAGTTTATTCTTAACAATCAAAACATCTCTGTGAAATTCGCCTTCCTGTTTTACTGCACCATACCTGACATAATTTCTTCAAGAAGAGTCAATTTCAAAATGTTATCTGCAGAAATGACAGGATGAATTGCAGTCAGAGTTAGTTAGCCTTGCTCCAGTGACATCTTACTTCAAATTAATGCTTAAAACTGGTTGTAAATGTGGCTTTTCTAAACAATTCTTGGTGGAGGAATCAAAACAGTTTTTCTGTAGGTTTGGATTTGGAGAAAAACAGTTCCTAAACCAAGTCTTAGGTTTTCTGCCTGATTACTTTTTCACTGATGGAGAAGAGTAACATCAGGTAGATGCATGCACATTGGGTTAGCTTCTTTTTACTCAAGGTCAAAAATACAACAACAATTTTCATAACTTAAAGAAATACGTGATTGTTGTTTGATATGTGAAAAAAATGGTTTATTTGTTTCAGTACTTTCTGATGAGCTGTGCTACAGCCTCTCTCCCATTACTGACAATAATTTTGTCACAATTTTGTACTTCATAAAATGTACAAATACTTTATATTTCTGTGATGTAAAGGCATATGAATTAGTAGTAATTTAGTCCTGTTAGCAGCAAAAGGGTTTGTTTAGTCTCATCATCTATTTTCATCGATTCTTTTTTTTCCATATGATTTTATTGCATTCCTGCTCTGAAATCTGTAAGAGTGGGAACAGTAAATTTCATGTAAGCAAAAGCATTCTGGTGGCTCCACCTCCTGTTATAGCCGTTCATTTTAAAGTAGTGAACACTGTATGTTTCTTACAGAACAATTAAGTCAGGAAGCGGTGCGTTACAGTGGAGGAGCCTTCTGGTTTCAGAGGATGTGATGCATCACCAGTTGTTGAACATAAAGTATACTTGCCATATTTTTGTATTTGTCTTTTGAAACACCTACTTGGGCAAATGTTCAAATAATAGGTTCTGGAAGTTTCCAGTAAAAAATTATTGCATTCAGAAACTGCAAAACACATCTTTAATGTTTATTCAGCATTAGAGGTTAGTGTTTTCTCTAGGGACAGGTAAGGATTATGGATTTTGTATAATTCTTGAGGTGGAAAGTTATAAACTGCAGTATTGGACACTTAAATTTTCTCTTTCCTATTATCATGGATCAGGGTGTCAGGTCCTAGTTCTAAACTAATTTATGCAAAATATTTATTTGCTTTTACTTCCAGATTATTTCAACTTAGCTTTCTCAACTAGCATGTGCAGCACTATTGTGTGTGGTTATATACATAACCCTTTTCATTCCAGTGCTTACTGAAGTGAAAAAAAAAACCCACCAAAACCTGCAAAGGTTGAGCATTACTTTGCTGAAGTTGGGAAGTAAATGGTGGAGAGGTTTCATGCTAAGTTATGGAAATTTTACTAGTTCAACTGTAGCTTAGGCTGAAAGCCCAAGTTTTTGATCAATATATGTACAAAGTACAAATATGATGTCTAATTCCCGCTGGAAAAAATGGTTTGCATCCCCCAAGACAATTTTTAGAAGGCTTCAGAGATTGTTATATATGTGCTCCTGTCAAAATATTTTGGAGTTTGGAATGCATCATATAACATGATTTTGGCTGCACTCAGCAGTGAATTCTGCAGTAAATGCAGTTTAATTGTTCTGGTGTTGAGGATAAAATACATCTTTTCATATTCTGGATCCCTGAAAGCATTAATAAATTATTCAAGTCTTTTCTGCAAAGCTACAGTCACTCCTTGCTGAGGAATTTTTCTTAGTGGTTTGTTTCCTACAGCTGTGAATGTGAATAGGAAGTTTTCTATTGAAATGCTTTAGTAATATAGTATGGTAATATTCATCCTTGCCTGTTGATTTTATGCTCTGCAGTGGAACTTCTTCATTCGTGTTAAACTTCTCTCATTTTTTTTCTCACATTCTGTTTCCTTACCCACATTTTTAAATTGTGTCTCTGTTCTGAGATCTGTAAGTGCAGAAGAGACAGAGAAAGGTAGCTGCATCAGAGACTTCTGTTTCTGTCCTTCTGGAACATTTTCATCCTTTCAGGTGCATTTTTCTGATATGTTACTCCAGTGCAAAAAATGCTGCAGATGTTTACAGCCAGGAAGCAGTGCTACTGCTGCAACTGCTCAGGCTTTGCAAAGGAGGCTTTGTTGTACGTGTTTTCACCCTTCCCCTAGCACTTACAATCCACATTCCTGAGAATCAGTTCTGGCACATGTTGATGAATGCAAGTTTTATTTAGAAACATGACCACTTGTCACCGTTCAGTCTCATGTTATCAAGTAACGGCTGCTAGCATTTGTTTGGCGTGCAAAATTTTCTGTACAGTACTCACCAGCAAAGAGAAGTGTGGCCCCTTTCTTCCCCCTACCTAAAGTAGAGTGTTTACAGGCTTTTGGAGTGGAAGTTCTTTTTAATGCTGGAAAATTTCATGGTGGTGACAGAGGACTTGCATGCTGTGAAGATGGCAGAGGACAACAACGTGGATTCAGATCTCCCAGACTGTAATTGTGATATTACAAGGCAGGCAGCTATTTTTGTTTGCTTTTGATTGATATGGTTCTTTCTTGAAATCTTGTCTTGCTGGGAAACTAATTGATATATCGATATGTAGAAATCACTACCTTAGCTAGAAATTCGTGGTTTCTGCTCAGTTTAAAAACAGGTGACAGTGATAACAGCATACTTCATTTTGCAGCTGGTGCCTTTGGATCCCAGAATAATTCTTTGTTACTGATGCAGACTTAGAACTAGTAAAAACTTTTAGCTGTCTGAAAGAAACTGTTAGACTGGTTTTACTACTGTTTTTAGATACAAGAACATGTACACACAAGAGAAAACAGATTTTGTATTTACTCACTGTTCCGGTCATCAGAGGGGCATGGCTACAGCAAAAGGCAGAAAAGGAAAGGGGCTGTAAAGAACGTATTTCAAACTTATCAAAGCTGGTCTCTCCTTTAAACATTAATTATTGTTTTGTAACTGCATGTAATACTTGAACTCGGCCTGCATCTCTTGGGTTTTGGATTCAGCTTCTTTTTCTCCCTCTCCACACTGTCTTTTCTAGAAGTTTTGCTGTTGTTTTTCAAAGCTCTAGCAATTTACTCTTTGAAAGGGAAACTCTGATCTGAAGAGCAAATGCAGTGGTCTTACTGGTGGGCTGCTATGTAATACTAATGTACTATGGACAATAAATTTTTTTAGTCATAAAAATATCATTTTAAAACTGATTTTAAAAAAAAGAAAAAAAAAACAAAAACAAAACCAAACTTCTTGTAACAGTGTATATTTTTTCACTGTTTCATAGAGTGTTTCTGGAAACTTTGTTTCCAGTTCCAAGTAGATGTTTTAGAAAAAATAAATAAAATTTCTGCTTTCTCCTGGCTTTGTGCAGACTTAGCTCACATGCTCTTACTGGCTTTTTTTATGTTGCTTTTAAAGTTTAATATTAGTAACCAGCTGTCTAAATGACTAATGCAGTAGCTATGAGTTCTATATGATGCATTGTTATGTACTTACAGGATTGTTCCTGTTTAGGTTAAGTGGAATCTAAGGCTGTCTAATTTAGAACTAGTTGATTTAACCTATTTGTGCTCAGCTTGAAGTTGTTCTCCAACTGCCTTTTCTAATTGTAAAATAGACATTAAAGTTATTACTCGCTTGGGAAAACAAAAGTACGGTAATCACAGAAACACAAGCATCATGAGTTCATTCAATTTTCAAATGATTTTTTGTCAGTTAAAGCCAAATAATACAGTATTTTCTTCTGAGAGTCTTAAGTATTAACAAAATGTGGCAAGACTGATGTGTATGCGTTACATAAAAAACAACCTTTAAAGTAGCCATGTCTTGGCTCCTCTTTTATTTTAATGCAGAATCCTTATTATCAAGAAGAAAAGTTCTCAGGTCTCTTGCAGCAGCATGTATAGTGTTGCAACAGAAGCGTGACTATTGAATTATAATTATTGGATTAATTAGATGTTTAAACATAATCTTGTAACTAAAATCTCAAAAGGTCAAAAGTACAGTTGGCTAGTGATACTTGAATGGGCCAAATTATAAATCATTCAAGTCTGAAAGCAGAGCTTTAGTTTCATTAGCTTTCAGGCCCTGACATTGCATGGTAATACAGGATTTTGAGCTGTCATATTTTTGAAAGACTTACATTTGTTGCAAAACATTATGGGATTATTTGTACTCAGGGAAGGTATTCAATGAGATGAAGAGCATAGGCATCTGCCAGCTAAAATTGAGAAGGAAAACTCAAGAGATTTGTTCACAGATACATTTTCAGAGAAGCTAGAGGAACAACACTTTGCATTTCAGGCAAAACCCAGCCCAGCATACTCAAAAAAGCACTTGTTTATTTGCTTCTATTTGTACCATGGGCAAGGAATCTGTTATATTAGACTCAGTACAAAAAAAGAACAGTATTAACAGTAAATGAAGCAGGGGGAGGAAGGGAGTCATACTTTTTTTTTTTTTGGTGTGTTGTTTTGTTTTGGTTTTTTTTGTGGGTTTGTTGGGTTTTTTTGTTGTTGTTTCTTTTTTTTGTGGGGTTTTTTTTTTAATTCTTTACAAAACCTTTTGGAATTTAGGTGCAGGGAATTGTGGCAGTTCGGCAGGAAGGCAAGCTTATCAGTAGGTTTTGGTTTTCATTGTAATGTTCTTTTAGTATGTCATGGGTTTTGTCTGTTTTCTCTCTTGAGCAGTTTAGGTCATGTGACTGAAAATATCTCTGTTTGGGCTGGGGTTGCTTTTTTTTTTTCGCTCTGGGAGGGATGTATTCCTGTGCAGTCTGCCTGAGCCAGAGAGGGCGCTTTGTAAATGACCAGCCCTTTATCAGGTGTTGCAGGTAAAATACATAATAAAATCCAACACAGAGGTTAGTGTACAACACAACTGCAAACAAGAAAAACCTGGTCCACAGCCTGGGCTTGCAGATGATAGACTGACAGTTTCTGCACAGAGTTGATGTGATTCATTGTTCCCTTTTCCACTCCAGTATGCCTGCAAAGGATCAGCAGCATCCAGCTTTGAAAATTTAAGCAGAAAATTAACAGGATTTCACTCCTTTTAATTAACGTCAGAGACTGAAAAGAAGTTCAAGAGTTCAAGAAGAGTGATAACCAATGTTCTTGCTTCCCCCAATGCACAAGTTTTTATTGGTCCAAACCAACAAAGCATTGTATGCACAACCATAGGTGATGAGGAGGTGGTGTTCCCAGACATCAGTTGTTCTTGTAGTATCTCTCCAAGGCTAAACACATAGCTGTGTTTTGTGATAACCTGGTGATGGGTACTGGCATAGTCTTTCAGCATTGTGTTGAATTCAGTCCGTTCATAGCCAGATTTTCAGATTGCCCAAATTTTTAACAATTACTAAGTTTTTTTTCCAGATCACACTCATTCAACTGTTGGTCATGAACTCTGGCAAGGAAGATGGGTTGGAACTGTTCTTAAGCATGCTTGATTTTACCATTTGTGATCTAAAGAGAGGGCTAGAAAGAGACAAAAACTTGGGGGAAAAAAAAAAAACAACCCAAACTTTTAAGTCTTTTAAGTTGGTGCTAAGATCTCTGCATTTCTCCTTGGTCAGAAAATGGCATCCTTGTTAGACTCTTAATGGTCAAATGCAACTATGGCTATAAATATGGAAACACTTGATAATTTTGCTGGTTATTATTACAGAAAAAATGTGAATTGCTCTGTTTGAATTCTAGGATAGTTAAGTGGCATTTTGTTTGTTTGACAAATCCAGCAGTCCTGTATTTTTCAACCTGATTTAGTTAATCTGTTGAAACACTTATGTGGAAGAGCAGTAGAAGCATAAAACAGAATCTTACTCAATATTGTTTGTGATACTACATAAGTAGAAAAGAAAAAGTCTTGGAAGCAATTTGAGATTCCACTAATGTATATTATATAATGTGGAGATGGGAAGGAAGGAATTATTGACAGATGTTTTTGCAGCTGAAACAGGCTGACAGAAAAATGTTGAGATAGTATGAAAGTCTAGTCAGGTTTTCCTCACTCTCTAAGCTTAATGTTCACTTAGATAGAAATACCCCACTATTTAATTTTTCCTGGCCATTCCTGTTGCAGGGTCAGGTTCTCAAGAAAAATACTACTTAGAAGTCACCATGCAGTTACATTTCAACTTCATCTGTTTAAATCTGAAGAAGTCCATTAAGACCAGGAACAATTTCAAGCAGCCCTTGAGATTCGGGGTTTCTCACAAAGTTCTCAGTTGGATTTCTCTCTCTAAAACTTGTTCATTCAAAGACTGAGTCTTCTCACTTGAACAGGCTGTCCTCAGGTGTGGTAGATGCCCCATTCAAGGTCAGGTTGCACAGGGCTCTGAGCAACCTGATCTAGTTGAAGATGTCCCTGCTCTCTGCACCGTTTGACCAGATGGTCTTCAAAGGTCCCTTCCAACCCAAAGTATTCTGTGATATGTAGTACAATGCTTAGAAATCACTGGGGTAAAAAAAGCCTTTCCACTCAGTGCACTCCACCATCAGTACTGGTTAAAATGGGTGAGTTATTTGTAGTCTAAGATAAACTTTTGTCACCTGTTGGTTAAATAAACAACTTTTAAATTAAAATTAAAAAGTTTTCCTTTCTTAACAAACATTTAACTCAACTGATGGAGGTACAGAAGCTTTGAAAATATTTTCTATTATTTGTAAGCTCTTAATTTTTCTTAACTATGCATGCAGGACTGTTTGTACATATAATGTACTTCTGTTACATATTAAAGGAAGACTTCGAAAGTTAGGTTTCTCTGAAATCTTGAAACACATGATACGGGATTTCTCCTTCAGGGTGTACTTATGCTGCTGTTTCTTTTACTTTTCAGAATAAAAAAGTTGAAGGAGACCTTGGTTGCAGTACAGCAGCTGGATAAAAATATGAATAGCTTGAGGTCATGGCTTGCCCACATTGAATCAGAGCTATCTAAACCTATCGTCTATGAAACTTGTGACTCTGAGGAGATACAAAGGAAACTAAATGAACAGCAGGTAAAATACAACACACTTATCAGGTGCACGATGACATAGGGAGAATCAAAGTAGAGAGTCCTTGGGCTGCCCATACCCAGCTCAATGCCGGTAGGGTATGAGGCAAAGAAGTATTTAAGTATCAAGGCAAGTGGTACTTACTGTGTCACTTATAGAGCCTTCTGCTGGCTTTGACATCGAATCCACCGGGAGCTGATTGACCTTTCTGAGAAAGGTAAGGCACCCAGAGATATAACCTGAACGATTTATTGCAATTGTTTTTCCTTTGGGGTTTGTGGTTTTTGTTTGTTTGAATTGTCTGTTCCCAGAGGCAAAACTGACACCTATTAGGCCTTGCAAATTTTGCACATGCTTGAAAATGACTATTTTTTTAGCAACCTTTCTAACTCAGTTTTATTTTGCAGCTTGTTTGAGAATCACTTTGCACGCAAAGATGCATGAGCTATACATGTGAAGTTTAAATTTGTTGGTTTTTAGCACACAAAAGCCTTTATGCAATGCTAGAACAAAATAATTAACACTGGGCAGAAGATGTTAGAGCAGCCAGGCTTTGGCATTAAAATTAGTGTTACTCCTAAGAAGATTTACTGTACTTTCTCTTTCCTGTTCCACTTCTCTCCTCTGTGCAATTTTACCTAGAAGCACATTGCTGGGGAAAACTGTTGTTCTTTTGTGTTCCTGTTGGCTATTGGCAAAGATACCATCCTGGTGCATCAGTGCAGATCAGTTAGATGCTCTCCTGAGTTCTTTCTGCAAAGGAAAAAGAAATGTGTGGGAAGAAGCATGCCAGAATATTGAGGAGATAATTTATTTATGAAGTGTACAAACTGTTTAGTTCTTTCTAAGCTAAGTGTGAAACTAAAACCCAAGAACCCTCTCAGAGTTCTCACCAGCACCCAAACTGATTTTGTACATGGCTGTGTAGAATTGCTTGTTAATATTATAAATATATAATTTACATGGGGATACTAATTTGTAACACAAAAGCCTCACTAATTGTGGTAGGTTTGAGAAAGTAAAGTGCTGGGCAGGGCTAAACATTACTATCAACAATGTAGATACATACTTGAGATTTTTTTTAGTAGCATCCCTATGCCAGCATCCCACAGTTTTTTAAACCTACTTTTTATGGGACTTATTCTGGGCACAGAGAATGGTGTATCTCTGCCTTCTGCTGTTGCCTTTTGGTGATCCACACACAGTGACAGTCTGCAATAATATTCTGTAGAAGTGGGAGTGGCTTAATTTGAACTCCAAAGAGGAGAAATAGAGGTGAATCTTACCCTGGGAGGATTCCATGTTTGGAAACTTGATGATAATTTGATTTGGTAACACTGCAAGCAATGATTATCATAATAATTAAGAAAGTCCATCCACCTTCAATAGATGGTAACCGGTAGTTTTTATAAATTGGAAGCGCTGTCACTATCCACCACATTTCAGAAGGCCAGTACATTGTCTACTTTCTCAATTATTTCATCCCTCTTTTGTCTTCCTTCCTTTAGTGATCTTATGTTTTCTTCCATGTTTGATCTTCTATTGATGTCCTGCTCAGTACTGCTACCAGTTGTTCCTATACAAGATTATGTTAAAACGTTATGCTGTGAAAGAGGAGGGCCAAGTTCCATTCTGTATCTCCATTACCTACTTCTCAGCGTCTACTTTAACTAAGAATCAGCTTTGCAGATTGCTGGTCTCTGTAGTGAAATGAAAGATACAGTTAAAGCTGGATATCCTGTGGGAAGTAGGGTAACTTCACTGCAGTATTTCCCTAGGGTCACAAACTACATTTCAAGGTTTACTTGTTTGTTTACTTCTCAGCCTGTTATCCATTGAAGCGTGATAAAAAGGGTGTAGAATTTTCAATACTTAGTGAAATCAGGAGGAACATCAATAAGACCTTTACCTTGAAATTCCGAGGGGCAGATTTTGACCTGTTTAGGAGATTCATTTGGAGAGTTCCTTAGGAAACTGCCCTTAAAAACAAAGGAGTTCAGGAAAGATGAGTGTGATAAAATCTCTGCTGTTCTTTCACTGTCTTATTTATCATTCACAGCACAGTTAATCTGTACAGTCACAACTGTGACTTCCAAGACCTATCATGCAATTCATAAACACAGGTGCTAGTATTCTGAGTTTTTAGGGAGAAAGAACATCCATCACCATCAAACATTTCATGAAATGCACATGATTGCCCTATTCCTATGGAATCTCCAGGAACAGGCAACTACATTGCACTGGAGGCCAAAATTTGGACATTCTGTGCTTCAGATGACCAGTATAAAAATTGCTTTGAATGACTAGCATAAAAAATTGAGCCATGAACTTCCTACAGCCAATTGTAAGAAAATGGAACTTCTGTGGTGTTAATTACCACTCCTTAAAATCAACACTTAAAACAGCAATGTTAGATATCCTGATGTAGAATGACATGGATTTAGAGCATTATTTTTTGGAATTCTGAAGCCTGGCAAGATGAATATCTTCTTAACTGTAATAATACTAGTAAAACAGTAGCTTCTCATAGAATCATGGAATCACAGAACAGTTAGGGTTGGAAAGGACCTTAAGATCATCTTGTTCCAACCCCCTTGCCATGGGCAGGGGCACCTCACACTAAACCATGTCACCCAAGGCTTCAACCAACCTGACCTTGAACACTGTCAGGGATGGAGCATTCACAACCCGCATAGGCAACCCATTCCAGTGCCTTACCACCCTTACAGTAAAGAGCTTCCAACCTAAACTTCACCTGTATAAGGTTTAACCTGTTACCCCTTGTCCTGTCACTACAGTCCCTAATGAAGAGTCCCTCCC
>JBAFWW010040675.1:4117-25934 GCA_036873685.1 Agapornis canus
GGGGGGCATCAGGTTTTCCCATCAATGAAGCTTTTCCAAAATTTTTTTTTTTTTTTTTTGGGTTTTTTTCTTTTTTTTTTTTTTTTTTTCCCCAGCTGGATCCTGCGAGAAGGTTTCACATTTATAATATTAACTTTCTTTTGTAGGGCATTGGTCTCAGTGAAGCACATACACATTTCTTCTCTGAACTATAGCTGAGTGTGTTGTTGCAGAAGAAAATTCACAATGGAGCTGGTTGTTCTTTTGATGTCTCTCAAGTTAGCAATTGGGCACATCTTAATCTGTTTGTAAGTACCCTTTCTACTACAAAGTGAGGATTTCCTGGAGATTTTAGACTTTGTTTTAGCAAAAGGGATACGCTTACCAGGCATATGGTACAGTACCCCAAATCTGCTTTGATTGTAAATTGCAACCAATTATACAAGAGGTAGTAAATTAGACTGCTCTGTAATGTCTTCTGCAGAGATGTGCAGGGCATCTTGTGGACTTGGGAGAGCTCAGAGCTTGCTGGTGCACACGCTCTTGTTTGCACTCATAAGTGCAGAGCTTTAAGAAAGAAGATAGTAGCTGTATTCTTTGAATTCTTCAGAACTCCCCACTGGAAGAAAACTTGGCAAAAATATGGCATCCTGAATTTGTAAATGTTTGCTTCTTTGCTCACATTTGCTCATATCCCTGGAGGAATGAAGTCATTTATTTTATTTGCCCTGCTGCTTCACACTCCTACATATGAATGGTAGAGAACAAGATTGGGAGTATGAATAGCTGGTTGCATGTGGTTTTGAAAGACGTGTTCGCTTGCACATTAGTGTCTGAATAGAGTAGCTGGCTCTGAAATCCTATCAGTAATGCTTTTGAGTAACTTAAAACCTTTCTAATAGATGCTTAGAATTTCTTCCACTCTGACATTGTGTGAGCCTGTTGAAGTTTCATTACCTCAGTAACCACAGAAAAGCAGCCAGCCTTTTCACTGAAACCTTCTCCACAAAGTCTGGATTCATTTCTATTTTTTTTTTCATTGAATGCAGAGCACAGTTTATTGTAGTCTAAATGCAGAGTAGAAGGCCAAAATCACATATGGATTTTGGGTGGCACTTGTGCTAAAGATGGAGTATGAATGTGTTTGGTCCTCCAGCTACCTCTGTGCAACTCTGCACTAAATATGGGAATGAACAGTGTAATTTTCAACATAAGTAAGATATTCAGTGCTTTCTTTAGAGTCGCTTATAAAAGGCTGGTCCCAAACAGCTGCTGTTTCATGGGCATTTCATTGGTATGTTCCGTACTTTTAATAACTTCAGAGCTTTCCCTACTTTCTCTCTAGAATTTGTTCCAGAGGCTCATGTGTTGCTTCAGTGATTCATCACTGGGTTAGCAGGGCACTGTAGAACAGGCAGTCATAAGATTTCTCTATTGCTCCTTCTCCTGGATGCAGGTTTCCTGGCAAGGGGATTTCAGTCCTCCCCAGAATGGCACACGTCCTCTTTGGCACAAATGTCCTCTTCCTACATTCACCACTGGGCCTTATCAAGGTTGCTTCCAACCTGACTCCTCCTGCTACTGGTAACGTAGGCCAGAAGAGTTACCCAGGAGCAAAGATGTATTTTTTTTCCCAGCTTATTTCCCATCTGGTTTCACATCAGAAGGCAGTGACAGTGTATGCTACTGCTATGTAGAGAGCCTAAAATCTCATATTTAAAACTCTTTTTTGAGTGGACTAACCCCCAAAAACTGAACATCAGTGGAGAAGGTTTTATGTTTGAACCCCTTGAACTCTTAATTTACATTCAGTGAGGTTCTACTTGCCAGCACTTGAAGAGAGGAAAACACCTTTTTAGACACTAGGCAATGCATAAAATGTGTTTCCTCAGACACTCTCATTTTCATTTTTTTTTCTATTCTTTATTCAGACATCTATAAAATTAAGGGATTATTTTCCTTGGCACAGGATCCTGACTATTTTCAGAAGCATCAAGAGCTGTTCCAAATGCTGAAGTTGCTGCTGCTTGGTGAGATTTGTGCCAGGCAGCTGCTCTTCATTTTTAGGGAATTTTAAGAAAGTTCACAGTGCTTAGCTGGTGTTTTATGTTTAGTAGAGCCTCTATTTTAATCCCCTAGAGGTTTATTAATCAAATTGTTGCTTAAGCAGCAAGGTAGCAATCAGACAGGAATGACTGATGTTATTTCCTCACATCCTATACAAAGTTGTTGGAGTATGAATAAAAGATGAGATGACTTCTCAGTCTGGAGAAAGAAAAACTCTTTCCTCTGTCATTGCTGTGGGGGGTCCAAGGCAAGAAGCTTACCTTAGCTAAATAAACACACAAAACTCATCTAATGGCTTTCCTCTTTCATGCTGGTAATGGCTTTTTTTTTTTCTTTTTTCTCTCCAGCTTATGATTTTTTTCATATGTAATCTGCACGGAGTCAGTGGTTCTGCTGTGTGCAAGCAGATGGGATGCTCAGAGCTAGTAACAGGTATACAGACTTCTGGAGTTGATGGACTTTCATCTCAAAGAACCTGTAGTGTTTGCACTGATGTAGTAGAGAAATTACCAAGAGTGCACAAGTTCAGCAAGATAAAAGGAGGAATGAGAGTTTGCTGTTCTCAGTTTGTGACTGTGGGCAGAATCTTCTGGGCATCAGACACCCAACTACTCCAATAAAATGGCAGGGGGGTTGGAACTAGATGGTCTTAAGGTCCTTTCCAACTCTAACTATTCTATGATTCTTATAAGAGGCTAGGAGTCTGATCATGTGCTTTGCCATGGATCACATCATTACTTGTTAGAACTATTCAGCTAAGAAGACTTAAAGGCCCCAGTAAATTGCCTTCATAAAAAATGTAAAAAAAAAAAAAAAACCCAACCAAAAAGCAGTGTATGAGCAAAGGTTAGCAATGGCAAGTGGGCAAGCAGGGCTGCTCTGTGCCCTGCTCAGGTCTTCAGAGACACCCAGGCTGTCTGGAAGTCCATCCCTCTTTCTCCATTTTTAGATTAATTTCAGTCATGCACGTATAGATGCTCAAACTCATGTGCAGGTAGGAGGTTTTACTCTACACATTTTCACTGCAGATAACTGCAGAAGGAAGAAGGCTGCACTGCAGTATTGGGCTGAGTTGTATGTGTTGGCAGGCAGACAAGAGTGATATCTCCATTAGCAAGCTGTGAATATTTGACTTAAACTTGTGGGGCAGAAGGTGTGAATTGTTGCCTGCAATTCATGTTACATTTCTTCTGGATCTCCTTCCCACGCCAGATGTTATCTGGTTCACCAGCATGGACACTTTTCCACTCTGGGCTTCTGGACCTAACCAAATCCACAAGTGAGGTGTAAGGGCGGGGGGAAATACTCTTGGTCTTACCTTAATATTCCAAGGCAGAGGTTTGCCATGTCTTTCAGTGGATGCAGATGTACCAGTGGGTACCCTCTCTGGATGTTTCAAGCATGATATGAAGTAGACAGAGCAGTGAAATAGCTTTACTATAAAAGCTGTGATGCTGGAGCTGCTTCCCCATGACAGCTGACATTTCACACTCCCCACTGGGAAAGTCTTGCTGTAATCTGGTAGATAAGGAAAGTATTTTTATTTCACCTCACTTTCAGCTCTGAATACACTGCTTGCTAAGAATCTGGCAGTGTAACAACTGCACATTTTTGCAAGGGAGGGAGGAGGCTCTCGGTTACCACAGATTCCGGTCTTACTCCCTCACATGCTGAGTCAGGTGGCTGTAGCCCAGAGATTATGCAGGCTGCATCTCAGACTTCCCAGGTTTTTCAACTCTTGCAGACCCCCCAGTTGCTCATTGTGGTTTCAGCTAAAAATAGAATGAAGGGACTTGATTCATCCTTCAGGGAAAGAGCAGAGGATTTTCATGTCTTTTCCATGCAGGAAACATGGTTGATCGTATGGCTCCAGAAGCTCATCACCTGAAGGCTTGAGATGTATGAATTCTCAGAATTGCTTCCTATTCTTAGCCCCTTACTGGGATATGGAGATTGCTGTACTTGCACTGTGTCAACAGAAGCAACACTGAATAGGTCAGAGTAGAAATGTCAACATGGCTTTATTTGGAAAGTCACAGAATGAACTGCTGGCTCTCACTGAGAGCCATTTTGTCACAGCAATTTAAAACCAAGAGTCTGCAGTTTGGTGTCTTGTTTTATAGGAGAGCAAATAAGTTTTCAGAAGCTCTGGGTACTGACAGCTGCCATGAAGAGTGAAGTTTCAAAGGCAAATGTTGGCTTTGGCCTCTTGGAGAGCTGAATGCCTTCCTGCTTCAGCTTTGGGGAGTCAGGACACTTTCTGTCTGTGATGTTTAGGGCTGTGATGTTGCCTGTTCAGCAGCTGAAGCTGGCAAACCTTGCTGTCCTGGGAAGTTACTGTAGTGTTGATTTGGAAAGGCAGATGAGGAAAATGCTAGAAAATGCCTGTATTGTGACTTTTGTTTCAGAGAAATCATTTCCGGGAAGAGGGTTGCTATATTCTTTTCCACAACTTCATTTATAAGCAATGAGCCTGGAAGGGAGCCTGGAAAATGTAGAGAGTCACGGGCTTTTTCATTCTTGGTTGCACTTCAGCCCTTGAGAAAGATCAGGACTCTGGTTTATTTTCCAGCTCACAGCAGACTTGTCTTAAGGAAACTGGATCCTTACATTAAAAAGAATATTTTTTGGGTATTGGTTTATTTTCTTTGCCATTTATCTTGCTAGAGGAGAGGTCATGAAGGGTTGGAAATGAGACAGGTATATCATCCCCTGTGTAATATGAGTTGTCTAGTGTGTTTTGGGATGAATCCCAGTTTCCTTTGGTTATTTTTACCCTAAAAGGTGTGAAGTGCTCATCTGCATTTCATCAAGTGACTTGTTGAGGCTTCTCCTGCAATAGGTGCTTCAGCTGAAATGTCCCAGCATGAGGAAACAATCAGAGGCTCTATGGGCACTCTGGGGTAGAGCAGTAAATTAGGCTGAAGTTTGAGGTATCAGCAGAGGAGAAGGCTAATAAAGCAGGGTACACGAGTGGCTGCTGTGCCTGATGCACTCATCTTGCATGTCAGATTAATTTTCTGCTCCTGCGTTTTCAAAGTCAAGCATCTTTTTTTTTATGTTCCTTTTTAATCAGGTCTACATCATTGGGTTCTGTAGGGTGCCAAAGAGCAGCACAAAATCAGAGGTGGCACATTGCCCAGCCAAACAGGAGTCTTTTGAATTCTGGTTTCAGGAGAAGGCAGCTTTGGAAGAGAAGCAGTTTCCCACCTGAAATTTCATGTTTGGGTGCTGGGAAAGTTGCTAGGGATTCCAATCTTAATTGGGAATTTTCTGTTTCAATTAAGATCCCTTGGAGATAAACTCAACCCTTATACCAGATGTGTCATAAAACCCTTCCCTGCAATTCTGCTCCTTTGAAGCTCTTCACAATAACAGACTATGGACATGCTTTACAGAAACCACATTTGGATTTTCTAGTGAGAAAACCTATTTGTCCCAGGCTTTTTTTTATTGCTGTTGTTATTCTTAGTAACATCGTGTGCACTAAAAACCAGATGATTAATGGTATGTTGGGAGGGGGAGGTTTGTTTTTGCTTTTAGGCAACTGACAGAAGAGCAGCTGTATCCAGTTAGAACAAAGGGCCCTTAGAGTGGCTGGCCCGGGGCATTCAAGGAAAGAGACAGGAAAATGTTGTGACACTTGCCTCAAATGCTTGCTCAGCCTCCAGACTTAGTGGCTGTGGGGCAGCCTAGATGTGAGGCTGGTGTCTGTACTTGTGAGAGCCTCCACTGGATTTTCTATCTATGAATTTGTCTGGTTGCTTTTGAACTTTCACAAAGGTTTTGAATCCACTGTCCTTTAAAAGTGTAATGATGCTCTGCATGAAGACTTGCCTTTGGTCTGAAATAGTCACATCCTTCCTCTTGCTGCCCCTCATTGTAATGTATTTACTTACTGGTGACTCAGTCAACACCTTCAGAAGTCTAAAAATTCCTAAAAAAAGAAAACCCAACCCAGTTAAAAAAAAGAAGGCACTGTCACTGTGTAAGTGATGCTATTTAAATTGTTCTTTCATGCAGATGACTGACATACAGACTTGTGTGCCTTAGTAATAATGTGCATGTGTATTTATGTGTGGGAAGAGGGAGGCAGGATGGTGAGGTTGGTGGGTTGGAGAGGTCACAGGGGAGCATGGGTAAATCAGAAGGCCAGGAGAAGTCTCTGCAATCCACAAGATAAACCTGCAACAGGTTCTGCTGGGACCTGGAACTGGGTGAGTTCAGAGCATGAATAGGATGCTCACTTTCAGTATTAAGGGCAGTTAGTAATTGTGATGATTCATTAAGAACTTGTGTGAATCCTGTGTCCCAGGAAATTTTCTGAACAGGAAGTGTTCAAGGTCTTTCAGAAATTGAATTTAATTCTGAAAAGTCACGGACTTGTGTGAGTTTTGGGAGGCACTTAAAAACTTACCTAGTCCAAGGAGCTGCTATGAGATAGGTATTGTAGTTATTTATCAGAGGTGGGTTTTATATTTTCCTGAGAAGGAGAATCCTGAATTCCCAAAGCAAAATGTCTTTGACATTGGGGATTTTTTTTCCCTGATACCTAGATAAACATTTTTGCACACTACAAATTAAACCAGTGGGTATACTTTGTATCCTCCTCACCTTTCTTCTTATGTATCAGACTTTTATGCATTTGAAGGCTGTTTTCAGCACCCCTCTCATTTTTTTCTATTTTAGTCTGAAAAATTCCAGTACTTTCAGCCTTCCTTCCTGGACCTGAACTTGTAGAGCCATTTTGTCTCCCTCTTCCCTCCTGCTTCCATCCCAACTCTGCTGGACTCTTGCTTAGCTTGTGATCACTTTTCCCAAAGCAGAGGCTCATGTCCTGCAGTAGGACTTCTAAGACTGATGTTATTGTGAGATATGCTGTTTGCAAAAGCAGTACACATTCTTCAAGTTATTCCAGCACTTAAATTTCTGCAGATTTTTTGTCATGCAGGTGTATCCTCCATTTGAAAGTCCAAGGCTGGGTTGAAACTATGCAGGGCTAAAAGAGGTATTTTTTTTATCCTGAAGGAGCATGCTTGTGGAAAGGGCTTTCCTACTGAGGGACCTGTCACAGACACAGACCAAGTGGGGATGAAGCCTACTTGAGAATGCTAACAGCCTGTATAGATGAGCAGATGTTTCAGAGGTGATAGAATGGACAAAGGCAACATTTCCTGTCTGAGATGGGTAATTTGCTGAGGAAGCTGGATTCAGGGCCAAAAGAGCAAGAGCAGAAGGGTCCTGTGGGTGGTTTCTTGTAGTATTTTTCCAGAGGAGATGCTGATTTAATACTTCCTGTTTTTCAGTGTTGCAGTGGGATTCTCCAGTTCCCAGGGCAAGAGAGTTCATGGTGCTAAGCCCTTGCTTAATAGTGTGCAGTGCAATGGCCACATGTGCTCTGCTGTGCCAGCAGATACGGGAGATGCTAGATGCTGCTGTCTGACAGTTGTGTTGGAAAACACTGCTGAATTAATAAGGAGGGGTCTAGAGAGCAGGAATAGACCTGCAAGGTATTGCTGTGAAAGCGGATGGCATTTAGGGAGCCTCCTGCCTTGCTGAGAACTGGTTAACAGCATAAGGTTATAGGATGGGGTCTGAGCCAGCTACACAGCACCAGGAAGCTTCAGCTGGTGTTGAAGACAATGAGTTGCTTAGTGTGTTACTGAACTGCCTGTGGTCACCCATATAAGCAAATTCCCATCCACTAGGTAATGAATTATCAGATCCAGACAGAGGAAGTCTCTCATCATTCTCCTCCTCTGAGGTAACTCAGATTCTTTGTAAATTAACTTGTTTTACAAAGTGGAAGCACAGGATACAAGAACAGTGGTTGAGAATCTCCTCCAAGTAGTACTCAGATGGATGGAAACTTAATGCAGGTCAGATTGCTATGCCAAATTCAACTATCCAAATTTGGTAGCTGGTTTTCTGCTTTCCTATATCCCTTTTCAGAGGTGAACATCAACAAAGAGCTCAACCCATGCATCTCTATTACAGTAATGTCTGTGAATAAAGTGTCACAGAGTATGTGCTCCTTCAGGCTGAAGCTCTTAGATGAGCTCTCTTTAGAAAATGAGATGTGTTTTTCACCCTTCCCCCCTCACTCAGTTCTCTCCAACTCCAAAGAGAGCTGATAACCTGTCTTCTTCTCATCCTGGCTTCATAGTTACTATAAACTGCTGGTAGATGATAGCAGGCCAGTCCATAAGTGTGCTGTCACTCTGCAGCCGGGTTGTCATCCTTTGCCACTTCAAAGGAGCAAAAGTGACAGATGTCTGATAACGTTTGCTCTCATACATCTACCTCCTCGTAGTATTGATTTCATACACATTTGCATGTTCCCTTTTCATACTGTTTGCGTTTGGTTTTACCAGAGTTAGAGTTCTAGTTAAAAAGTATAGAATTATAACTCTCCCCTCCCTTCTCCTTCCCTTCCCTTCTCTCCTGTTATGGAGTTAAAGTTCATTTGTTTATGACTGATCATATTTTGTCAGTCTTCCAAGCAGCAAGTAGGGTTTGGCACGGTGATGCTGAGACTGCATGGGCCAAAATTATAAACACCTTGAAAGTAAGGTTGTATGCTCCCAATTTCAGTTTTTATAGAGGAAAAAGTACTGCTTCATGTTACAAAAGGGAAGTGGAAGAAGTTGAGAAAATGAAATACATCAAGCAAGGTTTTTTCCAGGAAATGAATCCAAACAAGTGCTGTTAGCTTGTGATCTCCATAGACAGAGACAATTCTGGAAGAGGATGTGAGCTCTGCAATGTGCTCCTGTGTCCAGAGACTTAGCTCTGCTGCTGCTGGGGTATAGGGAAAAGGGGCCAGTGGTAAGTTGGAGATGCTGTTTCCAAAATGAGGAAGCATTCTCACAAAGAAGAATTAGATGACAAAGGTCCTTCACACTGACTAGGTAAAGATTTAGGCAGGAATGAGTGTCCTGCATAGATGACCTCTGAGAGTGGTGACAAGTCACAGAGAGGGGAGGGTACATGCAAAGAAGTCCAATTCAGAAAGTGTTTTTCCTGTACTTTCTGGATTGCAATGAAACGTGGGTGGAGGAAGATGTGTGTGTGTGACATTTATCCTGCAGAGTTTTGGGACACTCCAGGGTAATTCTGGAATGTTGACTACCTGGATTTATCCCTTGGATGTGAATTACTGAAGTTCTCACCAAGTGCATGCTCATGCTCCGCTGTGTCTCCGTGCCTCATTTGTAAAATGAAGCTTGTAGCCATAGATAGATTCATTGTATTTCAAAAGTCTCAAAATGCATATATATTAAAAAAGCACAGATACAAATGTGCATAAAATTCTGGGTGAGAACTGTTGGAAAGAAATTTCAGTAGGAGACAAGCGATGATTTAGGGGACAGATGACAGTAGGGATTATGGAAGGGTTGAACTCGTATGTTGCTATTTTGTTAATTGAAAAAAAAAACCATGGGGATAAAAAAAGAAATCTACAGAAAATTTCTGTCAGAAGCTGGACACTAATATTTAAATACCCACTCTGGCCTTGTCCTATGGTGTGAGATAGCAACCCCATCCAGCAATATGTTGTGATTAGTGTGTCAGTTCCCTCCTCTGAAACGCAGATCCAAAGGTTTTTAGAAGATGCTTCCTTCTCACATGGAGGGCTATTCCTAGTATTATCTTTGGAACTGGGGTTGCCAGAGGTTTTCCAGGAAGAAAATTGCAAATCTCAGTGCTCTGTAGGCCATCTGCTTTATTTCTTCCTTTTATACACAAGACTCTTTGGAGCCTGTACGTAATCAGACAGTTGTGTTGACTGATTCTGGCGTGTCACCGAGCAAACACCCTGTAGTCTGGACCAGATGTGAGGAAGGCTAATGAAGTGTCTGTAATTGAAGTGTGAAAACCTGAAACTGCAGCAAAGGTTTGGAATTTGATACCTCTTGAGGTAATGGAAATTAGTGCTTTAGGCAGAAGAATGTGTGTGGTAGTGTACATCCCACCTATCTCTGGATAGCTGGGAATCTCCATGCCATTGTCTCAGAGCTACGGCTCCATGGCAGTGCTCAGTGCTGGTGGTACCAGATGGGGCAACTTGTGGAGCTCAGGACATGCAGTGCACGGTATTGTCCACATTGGTGGAACCAGGGTATCCTCACATCCGGTGAGGTGACTTATAATCTAGAACTTGCTGCTTGGTTTTCCAGTGATTTCAGGCTGCAAAGCCCTCCCCATTTTCTGGGATGGGATTCCTGCCTGACAGCTGGCTCTCAGCATAACATGGGTATTGTGGGCTGGACAGGGGAGAAGCCACTTGGGACTGTCCTGGGGTTTCCCTTAGATCTGCAAAACTGCATTTAATCTTGAACACAAGATTTTTGTGGTGGCATTTTCCTAAAATAGTAACAGAAAAGAAAAAAAAAGTTTTCTCGCGTCTTCAAAATAACAGGGAAAACCCCCATAGCTTGGGGTGTGTTGCTGGCATCCAGGCATTGTATGTGTTACCACTATCCAGACAGGTAGGAGGAATACCTATTTTGAATCGTCCTTTTTAGGTTAGGGCTTTTGCTTTCCTTTGGGACAGGGCTCTTCTTTTATCTTCCTTTGGGAAACTCCATACGTTTGTTTTCTTCTGGCCTGTTTGGCATGTTGAAGCAAAATTATGTGGTTGACCTTTAGGGTTATAGATGAAGCCTAGTTTCCTATTCTCATTAGTTTAGGATAGCTGTAGGAAAATCTCAGAAGTACTGTAGATATTACAGATTAAAGCAGAAGCTGAATGGCTTGAAGAGGTTCAGCACTTTGGAAATTTGTAAATATTCAGTCAAAATAGAAGTGGAGCATGTGCGTGTGATTTACTGGGTGTCCTTGGCAACCTTTGCTCTCATTGAAGCAGGGGAAGAACAGCCATTTCCATCCCAGTGGAAGCAAAAGGCATGGAGAGGAGGCAAAAGAAGCACGGAGTGGCGGTGCTGCCTGGGAACCCAGCCTAGTGTTGCTGTTGCATGTGGCTGCTTCCCGGTGGATCCCAGCTGGAGCCGTGGTGCCTTGGACACTGTCCTCCAGGCATCGCTTACTTTGCAGCTGCTGATCACTGTCTGTGGGAGAGTTCCTCAGCATTTTTCTCAGGGATTTTGGAATATGCTTTCAGCACCACGTGGATCACATGAAGTCCTTGGTTTCCCTCTGGAGTGAGGAGGAAAACTGGGTGCAATTCCCTGCCAGTGCAATGATGTCCTCCCCTTCCCCCTGATCTGCTGGGTCCCTCCTGAGGAGTATCTGAGGAGGGGCAGCAATCTCTGAATTCAGCTCTAAAGGACTAGAGGAGAACATCTCTCCTATGCAATCTGCTGTAATACACCTCAGTCCAGAGCCTGTGGGACAGAGGAGTAAATTCTCCAAGCCTGTGTTGAGAGGGACCGCTCCATTAACAGCTTTTGGTGGCTGGGTTTGTACAATACTAAATATTCAGTGATGCTCTTCCTGTTATGTCTCCCCACTCTGGCTCAACTGTTAGAAAAAGCCCTGCTTCTTGCAGCATCCTTGCTTGCTTGCTTGCCCTGCCCCTGAGGAAGCTGAGGCTCAAAGCCAGGGCAATTCACTGGAAAGCTTCGGGTAATTAGTGACAAGGTTGTTTACATATAAAGCTTCCTCTTCCTCACAAAGTGATTTGGCACTTTGAACACAGCTGCTGGTTTAATGCTGAAGCCAGCCTTTTCCCAAGGATCAGCAAGCTCGGCTGCAAGAGAATTGCTTAAAAATGTGTTGCCTAATTGTTATCGCTTAATTAAAAGAAAGAGCATGCCTGCTCTGTATTCTTGCTGTGCTAGGGAAGGGAGGCAAGCAATGCTGAGAGTGAAAACTCAGAGGAAGCCTGAAGCAAAGTGGTTTTTTGCAGGTCCTAATGGTCTGACAAACGGTGCAGAGCTTTTTCACTGGGCTGCAAAAGCTGTTTCAAGTTTTTCTTTCTCCTGTCGGTTCTTCCCCAAACAAAGCCAACTCTGAGAGCCAGCAGCTTGGAAGAGAAGGCATGGGGCTTGACACACCTGGAGATTTGTTGCTAGCTATCCCCTGGTTGCTCTGAAAGTGTGGGAAGTGGGTGTCCTGTGATAGCCAGCATCTGGGCCAGCAAGTTAGCATGGAGCAGAGCTACCTGCACAGGTCTGGAAAGAGTATGGTTGCATTTGCATACTGCTCTGCCTTCAGCTAAGAAACACTCCAGGCAGAACTTAACTTGTTTCAGCACAGCATCCTGGAAATGTGCTTATTTTGTCACAGATGTGTGGTCCTGATCTCTGGACTGAGCAGGCTCACTGCTTCCAGGCCTGTGTGCACAGTCATCTGTCTTTGCATCCATTGGGTGGACATGCCTGGTGCTTCATAATTCTGACTCTTTGTCTCTATTTGTGTAGGACTTTGAGGTCTAGAGGTAGGAAAGGTTTGCATAGTCTTGCTCTATTCACTGCCTGCAGAGGGGTCCTCTCCTGGAAAGCTGGAGGCTGAGCAGTGCTGGCTGGGCTAGGCTCGCTGGTGGGATGTACAGACAGGAAGGTGCTGATGCTCAAACTCAGTAGCCAGCTCCCAGGCAGCTCATTTATAGCATTGACTTTCTGCTGCAATGGAAAGGCCATGTTCAAGCAGAATATCTGTATGTGGGTCTTGAATGACAGTGAGGTGAATGAGATTCTGAATGAGTGTGTGTATGCTTTTGCTGCCTGGAGATGAATAGGTGCAGCTCCTACCCTTGAGAGTTAAGAGAGCAGTTCAGCTAAATCTGCAGAAATGTACTGAGCATCTACAGTGCTTAAATGACTGCTTAGACTTGGAAGGAAGGACTAGAACATAAGATCAAAGGTAGATGAATGAGGCTGTGGGTCTCTGCCATCTGCTAAATATATCACAGGTAGCAGGGCTTGCTGTGCTGTAAAATTAAATTCCCAATGCCTGTTGCAGAGGAGAATTCCCATTGACTGCATTACATTGGAGCCCAAGTATGCAGGCTGTACTGCAATGCAATAGGATTTAATTCTTTTTCCAGACCAGGTTTTAATCCACTTATTTTCCAGAAGGTCTGTTTGAACATGAATGAATGTAATTAAATATGTGCTTCCCAGTTGCATGAAGGCAAGGCAGAGGAAGGCAGCTGGCCTGGAAGGAGGCACAAAGGTTTTGAAACGAGCTGCTGTGAGGTGTCCTGTTGCTCTTTTTGGAGTTAGTAACTATCCAGTGAGGAAGACACCAGGGAAAATGTGGCTTATACCCCTGAGAATTGCCTTTGTCAGAATCCTCCTGTTTGGTCCGGAAGTGTGTGGGACTTGGCAGGGGATGTGGTGAGAAAATTGTCTTTGGGATTTCAGTTATTGCTATTGCATATATGTGGGAGTGTTTACTTGTCATGCTATTGCTGTAGACCTGTTGCAGTTGTATCACCAAATAATGAATTGCTGAGCAAAGGGCTGTTAAGGTCAAGGGGTACCGGTGCCATTTAGTGTTTCACAGGATTTGACCCACATGAGTAAGCTAATGAGATACCTCACTGCATATGTGTTAGCACTTCAGGACACTGCTTATGACACATGATCATCAAGCTCTTAAAGGACATTGCCAGGTCTCAGAAAGACAATGAGCTTAAAAAGACCAAGTCTTGGTTTCTTCTCAATTATTTCCTCACCTCCTTTTTTGCAATTCCAGTTAAGCAACATCTGAGCTTTCAAATCAGAGGGTTATAATAGAGTCATGTTCTTTGGTGCATGCAAGAATGGGTTTGCACCTGCATCTGAGCACAAGGGAGAGGCACAGTTCCACCCTGTTCTTTTCCAAGAACCTAGCAGTTAGCAGACCTGCAGGACACAGGAAATTCTGTCATGGCCAAAAATAATTCATCCTCTGTGACCAGGCAGGAGCAGGTGTCTGGGTGGCCATCACATCATCACTCATGCCACTGTTTGGCTTGAAACCTGTGGGGGGGTGTGCTGTCAGGTGTTTTAAAGACACTTTTTGAAACAGGGTGGTACTTTCTGTATCTTTCCAGTGAGTTCAGCCTTAGCTGAACATCCCTTTACCTGCAATCTTCTTTAGGATGTGCCAGGGAATATGTCTTTTGGTAATGTAGAAATTGCATACCATGCAAAGTCCTTCTCTATGTTTCCACAGGAGATTTCAGGGATATGAGAGGGAAGGAGCTGTGGTTATACCCTCCAAGGCAACGTGGATTGGGTTTGTTCTGAGCTGCTGGCTGTTATAAAAAGTCAAATCTGCTTACTTCTACCAAGTAAAGGAAACCTGTAAGTGCTGCTTACCAACTGCTACTTGCCTTCGTGTGTGAGGATCAAAAAAACTGTAGGTAGGTTGCAAGTTTATCAGTGTGAGATGCTGAAGGACCCAATCAAGATGTGAAAGGGAGCATCTAGGTATGAACATAGGTCAGTTTTAATTCTCATGCTAGTATGAAGGCAATTCTTCATTTCTTGTTGAAGTCTGGGGTAGGCTGAACAAGACCAGAGGCAATTCCTTCCAGTCCTTTGACTGATGTGACAGTAGAGCCTGGCACCTGCTTGTGCTCAGATACAAACATGAAGCCTGATACGTGGACCTAGGAAAAGGGGTCCCACAACATCTGTCCATGCAACTTGAGTTGCTTGAGAGTACCTCCTGGAACTGATTCTTTAGTTTACTTGCCCATTGTTTTGGGAGATGAAGTGGGATGTAGTTTCAGTGGCTGAGTTTAGTGCTTTCAGAATAAGACTGTGAAGATTTTTTTAATTAAAATTCTCTAGAAGCTTTAAAGGAAAAAAGCCAAAATTTATCATCAGATCTTCACCCCTGAACTGGGTTCCTCTATGCAGCATTCTCTGTGCTTCTTATCAGGTTGGCACTAGATCAGTTTGAGCCTGGGAGTGACTATAGATTTCTTCCTCTTCTCTTAAAGCCAATGCTAAAGCGTTCATGTGCACGGAAGAAGCAGTGTAAGGGTCACTTCTCAGGCTGCAGAGGACCAGTTTTGTTTCAGCTGACATCCAGCAGCTCCTAGGCTCTATAGCATCTTTAGTGATGTGGGGTTTTGCTAGCTTACTCTTTCTCTCCCTATAGCAGCTCAGTTATAGCTGCACTCGAAGCAGTTTGCTCACTCACATTGTGACAGCACAGCATGAGTGCTGTGTGTGAAGATGGAGCACAGCTGCTCTGAGTGGGTGAAAGATGAGAAAACTCCTGCCATGACCTCCCCAGGCACAAATCCCAGAGCTGCTGCCTCAAAGCAGGAGTGAGGGCAGGGGACTGGGAGTGCAGGGAAGCTGTGGGTCCATGAGCTGAGGTGGGGTGAGCTCAGAGCAGTCCAGTTCCTGCAGTGGGAGCAGCAGGGCAGAAAGGGGAGTCAGTATTTCCAGTCTTGGCTTTTATGCTTTGTTACTGCTGCTTTCAGCAGACTTGTTTGGTGGGAGGAGTTGGGGGGTGGGGGGAGTGTGCAAACAATGGCTGCTCACATTTTCCAGCTGTCAGATACTTGATGACACTGACTCCCCAGCCCCCTGTTATTTATTTATTTATTTTCTCTCTGGCACAGGCAGCTGAAGTGCTGCCAGCAGTCTTCTTAACCCAAATCCTCACCCCACTCTGCAGCAAAGGGGCTGCTTGCTCATAGGAAGGAAAGTGTCAAGCAGCTGAGGTGCAGTGGGAGTCTTTTCCTCCCCTTGAGGAGCTGTAAACGTACAGCAATTAGATGGATGTGTGGGAGCAAAGTATCTCCTTGAGAGCAAGGAAGTAATTTGTTTTGTGTGTGGAAAAGGCATCTGTTCTTTGCACAGACTACTGAAAGCAGCAAAAGGCATCCGGTCTTAGCATCCCAGAGAAGGAGGGTCAGCGGTTTGCCAACTCCATCATCCTGCTCACCCACAGCCAGGTGTAGTGTTCCTATCTTTAACCCTTTGTAGCCCACTTCTTGCAAAGGCTGGCAGATTTGCAGTGTTCATGCATGGAGTCTTCTGTCATCATCCCAAACCCTGTGCCTGTTGCTGGGTGGCAGGTTCAATAGAGCTCTAAGCAGGCTGAGGTTTGAGCCTCACAACCTGGGAGTTTCAAGTTGCTTTCTTGAGCTCCGCTGGTGCTAGTTTGGTGTTGAAGGGCAGCGGAGCTCTGGAGCGTGCTAAGCCCTGCTGCAGACCAGTTTGTTGTTTCCATGAATTAGCAGATAATTTACATTCAGCCTTTCCAGCTAGCTTTGACTCCAGACATATGGTTTACCCTTGTTATGATATATACATCATAGATAAGTGCATCTAGGTCTGTACAAATACTACACAGTTTGCATGCTGTTGCAACATGCCTGCTGCTGTGTATGAGCATGCTTGAGTGTTCAGATGATAGCTGTAATGCTTTCAAGAAACTGTAGCCCGCAAACACCCTGAGAATTTACAGTGCCTTTACCCCTCACTGTAGGGTACCTGCTAGTATGTGCTCCCATATGCATGCCATTTTCCTCCCATCATGTGCTCTTGGTTTTACACAGGATCTTCAGGGAAAAATAAAAGCTAATTTAGGAACACTCTAGAGAGTTCCAGTAAGTTGCTTCAAATAATTCTTTCATATTCCTGCCTTTATTTTTGCTGCCATGGCAGTAGAGAGTCAGAAAATGTCAACGTTGATCAGTGTACGGTCATGTCACAAAACCCATCCTGCCCCAGTGAGCCCAGGCTCTGGGCTATGAGGCAAGTAGGTTGCGATAGACCCAGCTCAGGAGAGCCAAGGCACTGAAGAAAGTGCACTTTAATGGCTCTGAGGTAGAAAGTGAGGGTGTCCTTCCTCCAGTACATCAGAGTGGGCGAGAGGACCATCCAACTTGTGTTTCCCAAGGGCTTGCTGTAGCTTGGAGGAGATACTTGTCAAGATACCAGCAATGCAAAGGCAGGAGTTTGGGAGGATTCCCATGGGCTGGTGAGTAGGACTTGATAGCTTGCACCTCACAGACCTCCTGATGTGCAAGCCAAAAACTTGAGTTTTAAGGGCACTTGAAGTCTGCCATTTCTGCAGACACCACATTATTCCAATCTACTTCACCTGCGGCTTCTCCTTTTTTGCACCATTTCATTTTCTGCTTGACTGTCAATTAAAGCAATACGCTGTTTTGATATTATTAGTGGTAGAAAGCCTTAATCAGACCTTGTCTTTCCTTGACGATATCTGTCCTGCCTGCCTGGGAGCTGATTAACCCTGCCTGGCCAGTCATGCAATGGGATTACCCAAGGGCTGTGGCACATCTTCCTCCCTTTCCTGGTGCTTGTCCTACTTATCTGGCTGTAGGGAAAAAGTGAGCCTGACTTTGTCATCCTCCTTGCTCTGAACTGTCACCTTTCTGAGTTATTAACCCGGCTATCAAATCTCAGCCACAGGCTGAAACTTGACAAAGGCTTTTGTACAAAGTTGGGGGGGGGGGTGACACTGGGTATTATGGGTTTTCTGTAGAAGCATCCTGACTCAGGGACATAAGCATAGGAAGAAGGGTCAGGTTTGACTTGGTTGTAACTGTTCTGGGATGTGTATCCTGCGATGACTGTGAACCCCAAAAGCAGGGATCTGCTTAATTCATCATGTCAGAGCAGGTCCAGGCTCCAGTGGCTGATTTAATCTAGCCATCATTGGCCACTGAAGGCCATTTGCTGAGGTGAGCAGCTCCAGAGAGGAGCCTTCAACCCCAGAAAGAGGGGGAACCCCACATCTGGGAGCCTCAGTTCTGAGCGGTGAGAGCCTAAGTATGATGCCAGCCCATGGCAGCATAGCTGTGGTAAGTATGCATGATGCCAGGACACATGCTTGTAAGGGCTATGAGCTATTCTAGCAGCACTTGAGCTCAGCTCAACATCAGCTCAACATCAGCAAGGACAGCCCTGGTCAGAGAAGTATTGCATCTCTTATGCTCCCAACACAAACCCAGATGTTACAACTCCATCATTTGCCACTGTGACTTCTAGCTTAACATGTAAAATAAACCACAACAATTAATAGCATCTCTTTGCATCAGCAGCCAGACTTTACAGTACAGAACCTCTTCTGTCATTTCTCCCAGGCATCTTTTAAGGTAAAAATCCATTCTTGTGGCTGCTGGGAAATGGAAACACATCATTTGGGTTGAATGTGCAAGCTGAGGATAAAGTGGGCAGACTTAAAAAGTTCCTCTCTCCCCATCTGCAGATTTGGTATACCTGCTTATTAAACTGTGGCGTTAATGACTGACCATGGAGGGCAGAAGGCGTGTAGGGATCCCTGTGACCCAGCCTATCTATGGTGATGATCAGACCAGATGTGTCTTTCCTAGGAATGAAGATGTAGTGAAGAAGGAAGAAGTGTGAGCTGAAGGAGAGGAGAGCTTTCAGCTGAGTGCCACCCTGTCTACTTCTGTGCATCTGACTATGCTGCAGCAGGAGCACTAGTCCAGCTATTGCAGCAGCTAGCTATGAGCCAGTATGTTACAAACATCTAGTTGTGAATGCTCCATTCCTGAGGGTGTTCAAGGCTAGGTTGGACAGAGCCTTGGGTAAGATGGTTTAGTGCGAGGTGTCCCTGCCCATGGCAGGGGGACTGGAAATAGATGATCTTAAGGTCTTTTCCAACCCTAACTATTCTATGATTCTATGACTTCTGCACTTTCAGGTTACTTAGAAGATCTTGAACTTGATTTTCTGCAGGAGGCAGTTCTTCATTCTCCCTGTCTCTGCCTTTGCCTTCTGTGACTTGGGCAGTGTGGTTGGAGCTCTTTCTAGTGAAGACTGAGGCAAAAAAGTCAATGAGTACCTCAGCCTTACTTCAGCACCATGTTGAGGTTGTGGTTCCTTCTGAGGAAGGAAGCTAAGGGAATGATGAGCATGGGCCAAAAAACTGATCTTGCTATATTGGAAAGATCATTGACAACTCACACATAGCAAGACATAGCCAGATGTACTTCAACAGTTTCTAGAGAAAATTTTAACTTATTTTCCTAGAATAATTGAAGAGCTAAGGGACTGTTATGCATTTTCTTACTGTAGTGGCAAAACTATAAAGGATTAAATACATTTCAACAAAAGAAGGTCCAATTTTTATTGCTTGCTGTGGTGTGAATAAATCTGACCCTATGGGACAATAAAGGTGTGAGGCTTGTTCAGTATGCCATACAAGAAAGACTTTTTTGGATACAGAATAGCAGTATACTTTGAGAAATCTGTAGAATTGTTCAATAACACAATTACACAGATAAGCAATGAAAAAATAGCCAGGAGGAAAGAGGGCTATAAACATGTGAAAAAGAGGAAAAAATATATTTTCAGATTAGATTTAATGGAGATAGATGGGCAGAAAGATACAGCCAAGAAAACAGAAGTGGCCAATGAAACAAAGGAGAATGCTCCAGCTGCAAGTATACATACATTTTTCCTTATATTGCAGACCCCAGAATGTTGTTTTCAATGGCAAAATCATCATTACTGCCATTTTGCAGGTTTTACAAACTAACATAGGGCAGTGTGAGGTGACTTACCACGATTTGATAAACACCCGAATCAGAAGTGAGGTATAGGTTTCCCTGTCTCATCCTTCTGCAACCATGAAGGAAGAGCATAGGGAGACCTACAGTCCTCTTCAGAACTAGCTGTGGGATGAATATGTGTGTCATATGACTTGGCCCTACCACATAGTCCTATATCTCAGTGCTCTTTCCCTGAACATTTCTCACTGATCCCAGGAAACACAAGATACAGAGCTAAACAGAAATTTGATCTGACCCCCCTTCTCTTGGGCTGTATGAAAATAAAGGCCCATTTGTCTGATGCTTTGGGAAATGGGAAGGATTCCTCATAAGCATGCCTTCTTTAAAATTTTGAGAAGACAATGTTTGATTACTTCATATTTTAATAACCACATATCTCAGAACCTTGAGACCCATCTATACCAATTTCTGGGAAAATGCCAATAATCAGCCTGAGGGAAATATCAAAACAAACTCCTCACTGCAATGAAAGCAAATATAATAAAAATTTACAAAAATCAATTTCAATAATGTGACATTTCTACCTGTGGCTGTTTATATCCTATACAAAAGAAAAAGCAAACATCTTCTATTTTTTTTTCTTTCCAATCATCTCAAAAAAAAAAAAAAAAAAGAAAAAAAAAAAAAAAAAAAGGCTGATTGTGAAACAAAAAGTACACCAGACAGCAAAACGTTGAGGCACAATATTCTCATATCAACATTGCCAGTGTTCACTCCCATTATCGGGAGCAGCAGATGTAGCTTATTATCAGGCTCTCAAACAACTGGGTAATCTCTCTGGCCTCATCCAAAGCTGACCAAAGGCTATGGAACACCCTCCTCAGTGTCAGTAGTACTTTTGGTCATCTTTTTCAAAGCCAGTTTGACAGAGGTAGGACACTGGGGAGGAAGGAAGGGGGCATGGAAGCATTCCTGGTGATGTATTAATCCGAGAATCTGACTTCTTCATGCAAACCATGCTCTACTGAATACCACTGATTTCTTCTGAAGAGATCACACTTTTCTGAAACCTTAAAATAATTCCAAAAAGCCAGCTTAAGTCTTTAATCGCTGTGGGCAAGTGCACATCTATGTTTTCATTCAAGGAAATGCAACACTTTGCATTTATTTCAGCACTAAAGTCCTATAGGTGATATACTGCATATTTTATATGTCATGCAACATATAGGTTTGTAAAAGAACAGCCCTTTCCCAGAAAACATATTTTTAGTCTAGTGGAAGTTGTCCCTGACTATGGCAGGGTGTTGGAACTAGATGAACTTTAAGGTCTCTTTCAAACCTAACCATTCTATGATTCTGTGTACCCATTTTCTGTAAGATAATATGCATAATATAACAGAAATATTTTCCAATTATTATACCTTTCTCTATTTACTGAAGGTACTCCACCGAAACCATTTTATTTCCTTTTGTGTCTTCATTTTATGTTATGAACTTGAGTAGGTATGTCTCTCCTTACTGTGGGATAAGTGAAGCATTAACATTTGTTGATTCTGATCAGTAAGTGGCATGCCAATCAATTTGGTCTTTGGTGAAGACAGGACACTGGAAATATTTCTCATGGTTTTACTAGCTCACAGTTTTTGGTTGACAAGCCAAAGAGTCACTGATAGACTGCAGCATCATTCAGACAGTGGCTGGTCTTGCAGCAAGCTTTACTGATGCATTAAGACAAACTATGAACTCAGAGGACTGAGAATGAGGAAGGACATTCCTGGCAGATAATTTAGACAGATTGGGGTGCTCAACTTCTGTTCAGTGATTGGATATGATATCACATATAACTTATCTATGCAATGTTTCCTAACGAGTCACAGCAAACTGCTTTCTTTACCATGAATCTCAGCTCATAATCTGCTCTCATGCCACTTGCTAGTTTCAAATAGAAGCAAATGCAGTGTTCTTAAAAGTTTCACTTCTAGTAGGTGGGTATCTAAGTTTTCACTCACTCTACCAGTTGTTTTTCACCTGCAGTGATTTTGTTTCGCCCTGGACTTCAGGACAACAAAGGACTTTAACCCTTTTCATCTGAAAGGCTTTTCAGGTACAAGAATGTATTTCCGTGCCTAGTCTGCCTTTTTAAGGGCGCCTCCAGAATTGCTTTTGAGCTGCTGTAGTACGCCTCCCATCCTAATGGTGGCAGAAAAACCCTACACTTCACTCCGTTGACTGCAACTAAAGCAGACCAGATCAGGGGAAAAGTAACAGGGCACATCCTGCCATAGGGTTTCAAAAAAAAAAAAAAAAAAAAAAAAAAAAAGAAAAAAAAAAAAAAAAAAAAAAAAA
>JBAFWW010040676.1:0-29936 GCA_036873685.1 Agapornis canus
CTCATGGCAGGGAGGTTGGAACTAGGTGATCTTAAGGTCCTTTCTAACCCTAACCATTCTAGGATTCTATGATAACTCATGGGATAGGTGCTGTAGAAGAATGGATGAGGAGATGAGATCCCTCTGACACCCAAAAGCTTGGATATTGTTAATAAGGAAAAAAAAAAAACTCATTCCCAGTCATGTTTACACTATTTACTAATGTCTGGTCATCAGCAGAACTTGACTGCTGATGTGTGTATCATGTCTACACTATATGTCCCATTAACAAAAGTGGAACACTTGAGGAAGATCAGTACACACGCTAGGCTGAATGTAACTGATGTTACCTTGGGGGTACTTTATGAGGACTGGAATCGGAAAAGGTCAATTCTTAAAGATTTTTTAACTCTGAAATTTGTGACAAAGTTGACCACTCGGATTTGAAAAAGAATCGGAGTGACTACATTTCGCCCTTTGACACACTTTGAAGACATCTAGGTGGGTTGTAAGTGAAAATCAGTAGGAGCTGGATGCCTCATTACTACATACATTTTTTTAGATCACACCTCATCTATAAAAATATCTCAGAACAGACTGTATACTGGCTAGTTCTTTATAGGTGAGCTTTCTGCTTAAAACAAAATACTCTGACCAACATGTAAGATTTTAAGCCATGAAAACAAGAAGCTAATTGAAACCTAGACATTTATTTATGTATATGTATATAGAGAAAGCAATCATTTTGAGATGCTCCTGCCAGTTGAAGAGAGCATGTTTTAAAAGCACTTGATGGCATCTGACCCCCCTCTGCCTCAGTAGGAAAAAGTCTCCCCCTGCCCAGAGATGTGAACACATTTGGTTTGTTTCCAGGAGAGTTACTGGGAATATTCAACAGGATATTCATATTCAAAGGGATGGCCACCAATTAGAGCAGTTACTAGGTCAAACAAATTAACCACTTCTATCATCCCTAATAATCCTTTCAATGCCACTGGCTCTTTCAATCTACTTGGGCAAAATCTCACTCTTCTCTCTCTTCATTCTGTACCATCAGATAGTTGCCTCTATTTGTTCTTACATCAGATTAATGCTGATTGTTTCCATATATCCTGTCTGAAGTGGCTGGAGTGGAATATTTTAATGCTCTCTGCAGTGGGCATGGGCATATTTTTTTAATTTTTTCTTTCTTTTTTAGAAAAAATAATCCCACAAGTGATTTTATGACATGAAACATACAACAAGCTCTTAAAAATAGATGCTGTTGTGACACGAACAAAATGTCCTTTCCCGTTCTGTTGCTAATGCCACCCTCTATCTAGCCACACTTGTTTATTCTGGTCTCTTGAATTTTCGTTTGTACACCTCTCCAAGGAGAGGGAGAAACAAGCAACATAAGTTAAATGTGATCATTGGATTGACAAGCCTTTCCCCCCTCGCTGTCTCTGTCCTAGCACTGCACACTACAGACAGGTTGGCTTGAATTTTCAATGAAATTATGGGAAAACATACATGCAACAGATTTCAGGTTCATTATAATGTTATGAAAGAGGAAGAGGCTCTTCTCAGCTGGGAGAGAGAAAGAGGAGGAGAGATCCTCCGCTTGCCTGAGAAGTCACTTTCAAAGATAAATGTGGTGGGTCAGAGGAATCTACTGTGTGCTGTGCTGGTTTGAGATGAAGGAAAAACAGTGAAAGGATGGGGGACTCTACTGTCTGCTGTCCTAGAGGCTTTGACCTTACAAACATTAGAATATACATGGCCTGACACATTCAGTCCTTAAGTCACACATTAGACATATATCTAAAGCCTAATTACTAATTTCAAAGTAACAGATTTTAGGACCAAGTTTCCAAGAAATTCCCCGAAGCTTTGTCCATGGTGTTTGTTCAGACCACAGTGTGTTGGCTTATGGTGGGTAACTGTGCTAAAGGGGGGCTTGCCAGCAGTGGGGATTTCTGTGTGCTTTGGCTGCTTTCCTCTCTCATGTCTCTCTGCTCAGTGAACAGCAGCGGCTGGCTGGCATCAGCAGCTATGCCCGGGCGCTACCCTGGCTGACTATCAGCTGGTTCACAGCAATGCTTTACTTTACTTTGATGATCTTTCTATTTACTTCCCAAAATCCCTCCCTCTTCTTTCTGCCAACTCAGTACCTTCAACAGTTTCTCTCATGCAGCAAGCACCTTTCCTGGGCCTCAGCCTCCTAATAAGTAACTGCACTGCACCAGAGATGCCTTCTTTGGCAGGCAGGGGCAACTGCTGCACTAAAATGGGAGATTATCCAGCTGTGCACAGCATGGCTGATTTGCTTCACCTCACCAGTTGGGCAGCTGAGACAGAGCATCAAATACTACACTGCACATGCAAGATACTGGCATTTACTTACACCGCAGCAAAGCTCAACCTGTCTACTCCAGCCATGATTACACTTTCACGTACTTTTAAGCCAATCCAGAGAGCAGAAGGCCAGGCAACAGCCTTGTGTTTAGATTAAATGCACTTTTGGACCGTACACACAAAAGGTATTTTGTGAACATACAGCTGTGTGCAGCATGAGATCTCAGTCTTACAGCATGCTGCTATGTGGTCACCTTCAACTACCTGAATGATAACTCAAAGCCTTGCATGAAGGCTGGATGTGCTGGGACAAAAGAGGCCTTGCCTTTCCACAGTGTGCAGAGTTGATGCTCTGGTACTCTCTGCTGCAGCCACATCTCTGGACCAGATGGTTGCTCAGGCTTTTGTCCCTGACATAGCACCCCACTTGCTCTGCCAGCTTTTAAGCCACCCAGGTGGTAAGACTGCATGTTTGCCATCTGTGCATCTCATGCCTGTTTGCAAACATACAGTAAACCAACACAGAAAGGTCACAAGTGTGTGTTTATGAGAAGACACATGCAGCCCACTGGACCTTAGCTGGAGAATGAGGGTAACCTTGGCTGACCATCCTACACTTCAGAGGTATTTTCATAAGAATATTATACACATGGTAATTGCCCTTCACTGAAGTACAGCTCAGGCAGGCATCACAGACCGCTGCTCCCAAAAGGATTTCTGATCTCTCACCAGGCAGCACTGTTCAGGGTACTTTTAAGAGGGGAGGCTGAACATTGGTCATTTGAACCACACAGTATACATGCACACACATACATGCAAACAACAGCTCAGTTATGCACATTATGAGAGAGTCAAGAAACCAACTTGAGGTTGGTTTTGATCTGATTTTATTCTTCATTAAGATTGTATCACTATTAGACACCCCAAAATAAACTTTTCGAACTAAAACTATCATCAAGCTAGTTCACCTTCCACTGAAAATCACTTTTGGCATCACAGAACATATTCATCTGAAGCAAATTTTCAGCAGTTTCCCCCCCCCTCCCCCCCTTGCAAAAAATGGCAGGCTGAGAAGATATTTTTAACATTTTTCTCATGGGGAAGACAAAAGAGCCAGGAAAACTGGAATAGTTTATCATGGACCAGCACCATAACAAATCCATGAGGCTTGTGCTGAGAAACTCACCCACCAGTGAGCTTTTAATTCCTCCTGTGTCAGCCTGCTTGGCCTACCAACCATCCCAAGGCGCAGGGTATAGGGGTTTAATTATCCCACCCTCTGAAGCTTTGTGCAGGCACCTGTTAAGAGGAACATGTGAAAGTCACTAGTTTTGCATGCCGCCAGGGTGGTGTTTGTGCCAAGCTATGCCAAGGCCACCCCCAGGCAGAGGCCCTTCAAGGGATCAGCCTGCAGAGGCAAGGGATGGATCAGGTATCACTCAAAAGCCTGGCAACAGCAGCCAAAGCAATTCAGATTTATAGGTACTGAAACCATTCCTGTGCCACACGCCATGACTCTTTGGCTCCTTGGCAAGACTGTAGCTGTGTAGCCTACTTCCCAAGCCTGCCTAGGGTTTGCACCAACCTTACAGAAGATTTGGGGTAATGAGAGGAATGGGGATACATTGAAAAACTCTGTTGCATACAGAAGCTTTGAAAACAGGGTTTAAAGGCATGGACCATCTCAAAGGGCACATGCAAGCTCATCCTTCCCTTCCCTGGTCCCCCAGAGGAGTATTTCAGCCATGCTGGAAGCTGAGTGGCCTGGAGGAAAGGCAGAGGAATCCTGCTATCCCAGCAAACACGCTGTCGATGTACTCTTAAGGGCATGTCATTTTATCCATTTGTATAAGGGTGCCAAGCATTTTATCTGCATGCAAATCACAAAATTAAAAGGATAAACGTAACTATAATGGAGCTGTAAATTCTTTCCCAGTTAACTTAATTGCCATGGTGAGCACACTGAGCCTGTCAGGAATAAGTTTGACTGTAGAGTTTTTCTCTATCTGGAGAAAATGTGGTTACCAGACATTATCTGGATTTCACCTGCACCCTCCCCTCCAAGGGGGGCAGCTGAAGGCAACAGGCATAACACAAAAACCTGTGTCTCAGTGAACCAGGAAGAACATTTGCCAAGGGACAGGCAGAAGTTTGAGCTTCCAGAGGCATGGTTGGGAAGAATGAAAAGGAAGATGCATCTGAAGCAGTTGAAACAGATTAATGCTACATGTGCTAAAGAAGGGACCAGAACAGCAATATGGTTTCTGTTCCCATCTGTTCTTTATGTGGGCTTCCGTAATTAACTTCTGAGATTTGTTTACCATTTGCTAACAAGGAAATGGAGGTACCCATGCTACCTCAATACTGTATAGTATTTCCACACTTGTTTTCTAGGGTACACCATTAAAGGCCTTGGGAATCAGATGATTTTTTGCTTTAGGGAAAAGGGCTTCTATTCCTTTTGTTGAAAACCCATGCCACAGATCCCCATCTCCTTGGATTTTGTTATTTGGGTTATATTATGTGTGACTCTGGGTGGTGTTAAAGGTGTTTTTGCCCCTCCTGGGCAAAAGCTGAAACACTCCCATTTTATTCATGTACACAGTCAAAGTGTCTAGGAGGCAACACACACAGGTCAGTTCAGATGACAGTTTGCACAAAGCAGAAGCGGTTCCCTGGGCAGAATGAAATTTCACGTTGCCACAAAAGCCAGCGTGGGTCCAAAATCAGCCCAATAAATGTGTACCCTACCCGAAAATCCGCTTTAGAGGTTAAAAAAAAAGCGCCTTTAAAGATCCTGAATTGGCAGACGGGGCTTTTTTGCCACTAGGTGGTGATGGCTGACAATGAATTGGGGCAGCGTGTTCTGCGTTCCTGCTCCTCTGCACGGGAGAAGTTCACATCCTCCTCACCGTTCACATCCCCTTTGTGTGTGTGCCACTTACACATGCTCTGCTGTTATCAGAGACAGCCCACTTCATCTGACCTCAGCTTGAGTTCTACATTAATTAGAGGACTTTACCAAATACATGGAAGTAACATTTAATTAACTAGAGATTGTGAATGAAGAGGAGACCAACAAATGACATGCTACTGGTGGTCACTTACAAAAGAGTGCTAGCAACAAAGGTAGCATCAGTAGTTAAGCCAATCCAAACATCACACAAACGGAACATAAATGATCAAAATTTCTTTTTCTGACAGAGCCAAATCTGCACAATGTCCACCACAGTCCACTGGCCACAGAGTTTCCTGTAACAGTGGCTTAAAGCTGGGGCGCAGGGCAGGCTGGTAAGGCACATGTGGAGATAAAAGCACTGGTGCCAGAAGAGGCCAAGCATACCTTTCTGTGCCCTCAGCAGCACTGGGCAGAAACACTCTGGCCACAAACCCCTTGGGCTGTGAGGCACCCATGCAGTCATCCAGGTGCAGAGCCATACCCTGCACCATGCCACAGCCAGCCCCATTGCCTCTTCCCCATTCCATCCCCTTCTGTGAGCTTTATAGCTACTGCCCTTCCTATTAAGCACATAATATTCCTCTTCTTCATAGTCATAACTAAGGGGGTTTATTCTTATTATAGAAATTAAGTCTACTTGGAACAAAATAGCAATTTTCTGTTATAAAATGATGACTTTCTGAAAGACATAAGAGGACTAATGCACTCAGCAACGGCTAATGACTACATGCCAAATGGCCTTTTGCTTTTAGTGGGTACCTATCTGATGCTTGATGCTCCGCCATGGCCTGTGGGTTGGAGTCTATTGAAGACATGCAAGCCAGTAAGGGTACCTCTAAAACAGGGGTTACAGAGGACTCATCCCCTCCACAAAGAGACACCTAAGCCCCACAGCGTGCCCTGGAACAAAGGTTCTGATGCCTTTTGCAGGGCAGTAAGGCATGGAAGAAAGGAGGAAGAGGGAGAGAGGATGGGACCATGAATAGCTGGGAACCATGGCATGGAAATGTTCCCTGCAGTCCTGTGCATGACAGGCCCCTGCTCAAGCCAAGGGCAATGTCAGGGATGAAAAATGATCCAAGCTATGGTGAGGTATTAACAAATTCCATGTACTCATTATGCCCATCTTTATTACACTGATGAGTTCAACATGCATACAAGCCTGATAATCAGCTGTTTCCTACCCCAAGAACATTTCAAGGGGCTTAATGGTTGCAAATGCTTATTTAAAAGGTTAGGGGTTTTTTTCCTAAACAACATTAGATGACCTAAAAATGTTTTTAAACTAGACAGCATAACTCCTCCTACACTCCACAAATTACTCCCACTCTCTCCTGGAGTGTTTCAAGGGCCACCCTACCTGTCCATGCCTCAACCACCAGCATCCAAGGAGGGAGACAGGCGTGCCTGATTGAACTGACCGGTCACCCACAGGCAGTGCCAGAGACTGACGAGCTAGTAAAAATGCACTGTTTGCCACTCTTGGAGCAATCCACAAGCAGAAATGTGTTTTTGTGAAACATTAGTAATTTTAGTTAACAACAAATCAGTACAAATCCCATATTCACATAAATTACCAGCTCTGAATAGCTGACCCACTTTATATATAATCTTGGCACAAAATCTTGACTATGAAATTTGAGGCAGATTGGTTTCACTTTGGTCAACTTGGCAAGAAAGAAATGAAAATCCTGTAAATATGGGCTCAGCATGAGGGCTTCTTTCCACTGTAACTCAGGCTGTCTTGTTTGTCTTGCAGTGATATAGGGACTAAAATCTTCAGCATCCTGTTTAGATTATATGCAGCTCAGTTTGCCATAGAAGTAAATTCTGGTGACAGACAAGCTCGAACCTGTCCTTTGAGCACTATACTATGAATGTGGCAAGTGCTTCTCCTTGCCACCATACTCCAAAAACCACATTACAGAGCTCCACCAAGAGACCATTTACTCATCACATAGTGCAGGTACTCATGAGGCAGTGCACAGATTTCTGAAGACTGCATTAAGAAGAAAGGTAACCTCTCCATACTAGGCTATACACATCTTATAGCAATAGCTTCAAAGCATTTCTAATCTGATTCAATCTACCCAGTCTCTGGGACCACAAGTCCTTGCTGTTTAACAAGCCTTTGTGGCTGTTGCAGGATTGTATGGGCTGTCCTACATTTTCAAGGAGCCCCAGCAAACCTGGCTATTGCCAGACTACTTCTCCTTGTAGAATTTGAAACTGGAGCCATAAGTTCTAAATATGTGAGGTTTTTTTAACAAAAGTACAGGATAATGGAAAAATTAAGTTATATTCTAGTGATGTTATAGATGAGTTGGAACACTAGATCTACATCACAAGTTGGCAAAAAATTCAGCTGAGCACCTGAAACATGGTCCAAGTCAATACCAGCTTGCACTAGCATATAAAACTCAGTCTTCAGGAGACCAAATGGAAACCAGACTCTAGTTCATCACCCAGTCCTTTTCTAGATGGATCCAAGATGCAGTGCTGTGTCCTCTCACAATTCCAGCTTCAAAGACACATACCTCAGAACTACAAGCCATCAGCAAACTTAACCTTCAGCCTTCGTGCTGAGGATTCAATACAAAATCTACACAAACTTTCAATCAGCAACAGCGGTCATGCTGTATGTAGAAAAACTTTTGGTTTTAATAGCACACAAAAAGAGGACTGAGAGCAAAGCCATTGATTCACTGTAACAAAACAGCATGCCTGTTTTACGAGTGTATAATTTCTGGTTGGTAAAGGTTGAGGTGAGGGAATACAAGAGACAACTCCCAGGTAACCAGAAGGGAGAACTACATACAAGAGACAGGTCTAACATTCAGAATACCTGCAGACATTAACAATGTAATCCTGTCACTAATCATAGCTTGTAATGAACAGTGGCAGTGGGGTTCTTGGGAATTGGACAGACTCACATAGGTTGTTATTTTAAATAAATACCATAATAGGTATGAAAGCCCAGAAACTAAAATATGAAAAACAGTATGAACTACCAGTCTTTATGGGACAGAAAGAATTATCCATAGCTATCCAAAGGCTAGTTTGGCTTTCATATACTTGTATATAAACCATGAGTCACTTTACATCATCTTGCCTCCAACTCTTTGCAAAATATAGAGGTTTTGTTAGTGGTGTTTAAGCTAACTGCAGGTATTCTAGGTTTAGTTTGTGTGGGATGGAAATACTAGCCTTTTGCTTAAAAGGAGAGAAAATGTAGATTTTTATTGAAAGGAGAACAAGGCAAGGAAGAGCACATAAGCAACTGCATTATGAAAATCTTAGTATCAAATACTAGAGAGGAGAACTATGGATATTTCTCTTCTTACAGCAACAGACAGAACCAGCCCCAATCCCATAAGGAGAATATGGTTGATCTCACCCACAGTCCCCTCCAAGAAGGTCCTGCAGGAGCCACCCCTACACACAGGCAAACAAATATCCTAAAACTCTATGCTGTGTCCAGAGCCATGGTATTTCAGAATGTACACAAAGACTCCTGCCTTAGGCAGTGTCGCTGCTGCTTGTGCAGACTTTGTACCTAATGCCTCACAGGAGAGGCATGGAGAAGCCTGGCTCCTGCTGCTTTGCTACCTCTGACAGGTTACCACAGTTGTTTCACTTTCCCCATTTACAAAATTAGGATAATGAACACTCCTTTGACCACTTTCAGCTCTTTTGATGGAGGCTTGTATAATCACAGTCACAACATCACTGCTGCAGGATATTAGATAAGCCTCACTACTCTGTGGTGGAGTGTCCAGGTGAGTAACTTCTCCATTTTACAGACTAACTGAGATACTGAGATGCTAATACAGTAAGTTAGCATGAGAATGGAAAAAATAGATGATTCATTTTCAGTTTCCTCCCTTAACAGCTACCAAATGCTCATGAGAGTACAGAGGGCCTATCCTAACAGCTGCCCTAAATTTTAAGTGCACTCACTCATTTCAAAGAGATTTATAATACTTCTCCATTAAATACTCTGCATTTGCAACTTCTAAAACTGACACCAACTCCAGTGCTTCACAGCAACCTGCCAACAGCTGGCAGCGATCTGGCTGCTGTCTCTGCCAAAGAGGATTAATGCCGAATAACGTTGACTGGAGGTAAATGACCTAATTCTATTTCTAGCTGCACTGGTATAAAACAGGAGTGAGTAACACAGTTTACAAAAGATGGATGCAATGGTGTAAAAGGATTGCAGTTGGACAGAGTCAGGCTCAGAGGAACTGTTGGTGTTTTTTTTTTTTTCTAGGACATACCTGTTTGGAAACTAATGGAAATGCTAAATTTGCTATAAAGATTTCCAAGGGAAAAGTAACATTAATTCCAATAATATTAACTGCTGTGAATAAATGTAATTAGGGCACATTTAAATTTGTTTAATAGTTACCAAAAAAGGTTGTTTGCAATCTATAAAGTAATATGTCCTTCAGTGTTAATGGTAACATGATTTTGTTAGAAGCAAAACAGGCAAAATATATTGCAATCTGAAATTCCTTCCTCCCCCCCCAAAAAAAAATAAAAGCTCTCCTAATCCTTTATACTAGAATAGCTGCAGTAGAAAAAGGCCTTTAAACAGTTTTTAGGATTTTGTTGGTTCTTTTTGTCTGTTTTCTTACAGAACAGGAGATATTTCTCAGTCTACTGTGTGCCATTTCTCTTGAGGCAAAAGTACAAAAGGACATTCACTATTAATGGAGTAATTACAAATCCTAACAAAAAATACAACCAAAAGGCTTGCAGTAGCTGTAAGCACTGCCCAGAGTCCTCCTGAGCCCCTGTTTGCTCTCCATTGGCAGAGCCCTTCTTCACACAGTTTCTGAACAAGTCAAAGGTGTGAGGAGGCCAGCCACCCTGCAGCTTCTCCCCACCAAAACCCAGGTGCATGAAGAAGTAAGGAAGGCAGGTAGGATACAGGCAGGCACAGGATTCTCAGGTGTCTGAGCAGGTTACCCTGGCTTCCCTGGCACATTCAGACCATAGAGCATGGTCTCACCCCACGTAAGCATCTCTGTTAGACAGAGGAGCTGTGCTGGGAGCAGGGATGCGGCAGAGCTGACCAGCTCAGAGGTAACAGCTGATTGCGGCAGCGTCTCCAGTCATGTGGATCACCATCTTCCTCAGCATCTTTCTGGAGCTTTTTAAGGAAAACAGTGCTTTCTGAATTTGCTAAGACCTAATTGTATTTCCTTGAGCTGCTCCAAAGTGAGAACTGGTCTTCAGCATGCCCTGGCCAGCTGGGAGATGCCACACCCTTGGGCCAAGCACTTCTCTGGTTTTCATCCTTCCCTACTAGGGCAGGACAAGGCACTCATAGCAATGCTGACTCTATGTGTGAAACTGGGACTGTATGCATTGCCACCAGGTTATAAATTGAGGCTATCTGCCAGACACATAGCTATGTATAGGCCAAGACTGCAGAGAAAGAGACTGCAGTTTTGCCCTCATCATGCTCTCTGCTGAGGAAGTGGCCGTTCTCTGGGAGCCCAGACTTTGAGCCAAACCAGAACCAGGTCAGTCTGGACATGAAGAGGCAGGCTGACTTCCTTGTAAACTAGCAAATGATTTGGTCGTACTTCACAGTGACCCTTCCCTGCTGATAAACTAAATGTAAATTATTTCTTCAGTTTATTCTCACTGATCAGCATTGGGTTCAAGAATGTGATGGATCATGGAGAAGATCCAGACAGAGTACCCAGTGCCAGGATCTCATCCAAAGCCAACAATGCAGCCTCACAGACCTGCCATGGATGTGCTGACCCCAACACCCTGAGTGACTACCACAGAGTAGTACAGAGTGTGGGATGTGAAATCTTGTCTTTCCCACCCCAAATATTTTCAATGTCAGGAAATTAATAAAAATGAATACAATACAGGAATACACAAAGGACTACAAATATCCCCTTTGTTGTAACTGATTTAGACCTGGAGTGTTTCCCAGCTTCAGTCTAGCCACTCGATAATCTGAAGTGGGGAATGCTACATAAATTACTCATTATTCCCACCAGATGAGCTGTCAAAGGCTGCGGAAACTAGTTCATGTTCACCTCACCTCTTTCTGCTTGCTCTCTGTTGTTACTTACTTTTCACTCTATTAAGATGTGTTGTTAAACACTTTTGTCTCAAGATGCTAAGAGAGAGAAAGAAAGAAAAAAAAAAAAGGAAAGAAATAAAGAAACCTGCCAGCATCCTGGAGTTTTACTTTTGAACAAAATTCCAGAAGGACACAATAAAAGCCAAAGCAATTGTTCTTTCTCCATGAGCTCATCCTTACACCCCACAGCTGTCAAACAGCCTTCATATGCTCACTGCCTGCCTGGGGTTACCGCCAGTGCAGATACAGGTATTCAGCTCAAGGGCTGATGTAAAATGTAGATTAAATTCCCCTCTTGCTGGGGATGATCTGTAAGAAGAATAAAAGCAGCTATGGAGCAGACCTTGTGCATTTCTTGAGTTGCAGCTACTGCAAAGCAAATTACAAATGTCAGGATATTGCATAAATACCAAGTGCTACTGCTTTGCTGCAGCTGCAGTATCTGCCCAGCACACCTAGAAGCTCCAGTCTCCAGTTCAATCAACTCAGAACTTGACACCACAATTAAAGTAACACCTCACTTTGATTTTTCTAATTTAATCATTAATCTTTGGTGTTTCCAGTTAGTCACTAGAACCTATATTTATGTCTGAACCTCATCCCTAAGGTTTCCTGTTTGTTGTTACTTCCATGCTACAGACAGCACAAGAGGCAGAGTGCTATTGCTCTTGAAAAGGGTGTTTTACATATGGCTCTGCCCCAAACACCTGGAAGTACTTGTAGACCTGGAAAGACAAGCCCAAATACTGGGTGGCCTTGGAAAGCCAAATGTCACTTCAAGTTTGCAAATGCTTCCTGTCATCAGTTTTGGGACAGACCAAAGCCCTGGAGTGAGTTGTTCCTTGGGTTGAGAGAGACAAAGTTTGAACCTAAGATGAAATCTGGCACCTTAAGTCCCTTTTGCATTATCCTGATGTTTCCGGTATGCCACTGGCTGGCATACCTCAGCACAAGCTGCCACTGGCTTTCTGTGCTGTGCAACATCAGGCAAGACCTTCAAATTTCTGCAACTGCAGTATAGTGCAATACTGTCAAATGTTGCACGACCCAGACCCACCAGCAAAGAGCATTTGGCACAGTCAGGCACCCCGGTACCCCCTCCAGCCAGGGGCCATCAAGAACCATAGGGCTCAACAAGAAGCCTGGAGGCCAGGGAAGCAACCCAGTACTAAATTCCTTAGGGCAGCAGCAGTAACAAGAGGACAAGTGACCCAGGAGGGAGCTCTGCATCTCCCTCTCTTGCCAGCAGAACTGTTACAAAAACATCCAGTGATGGCTGGATGTGCACTGCTACTTTTTCAGTACAGAAGCTTCAGCTATTTGTGGACACAAGTTTGCTCTGAATCCACCAATCCACCTGGATGCACAACAGCTCCAGGCCATGCAGGATCAGAGAAAAACAGGGTTGGAAAGGCCTCATGGAAGTCATTTACTACAGTCCCTCATCCCCAGGGCAGGATCAATTTTCCCCTCATCATTCTTGGCAGACTAAAAACTAAAGAAGAATAAGGAAACCAAATTTCAGGGAACTGGGGCAGGCTAAGTATAATTATGAAAGTGTAGTCTGAACAGGAATAAGGCTGAATTCACTTATTCTAGAACTCCATGCCACAAAAACTGTGTCAGGAACTTGAATTTAATTTTTATTTTTTAAAAATGAACACACAAATCTGGAAGCTTTAAAATCCAGGGTATGGGTTGAGAACTATTTCACAATCCTTAGTCACCTACATAGTCAGCCAATGCGGAAACGCACCATATCGCATCCTAATAAGCAGTATGCAAATATTTTTGTAATCTAGTGCTAATGATATCAAATATTATTAATATGTCATTTGGCACACTATTGTAAAAACAACATTTAACAATGTATTCACTGAAGTTGTAGCAAATGATGTATTTAGCTAATTGAATACAATTAAATTAGAATTAAAAAGGGGATGTTTCATAATCTTCCTTGCTTTTCACTAAAAATCTAAGCAGGAAATTCAATAAATGAAAGCTGCTGGAAAATCACATGAAGCATCAAGTGCTGGAAGATTAATACAGCACAAGGCATCATATGTTGTTCATCTAACTTTATTAAAAACCCCACCAAGTTTAAATCTTTGGACACTTCATTCTGAGCTGAACTTCACTCTCTTGTTTTTTTCCTGATTCCCCATCCTGCCTGTTGTATGACCCAGGCTTAGATCTGTTGCATCATTATGTCCAGAAATGCAAAGTAAAATGAAAAAAAAGAAATCACATTTATGTGATGAAATGCCTGTGTTTGGACTGTGGATGGAATGCCGATCCAGTACTGTACTTCATCTTGAATAACTTCTCCCTGTAACATGCATATGTGCTCCTTGCACTTTTGTCAGTAACTGGTAATACATGTGGGCAAAAATACAAGTACTACAAACTGCAGCATGGTTTCTGAGTTTGTTCATTGCTGAACCACTGGTGGTTAATAGTTTGTGTGAATATTAAATGCCTGGATGTGTTCATGCTTTTAGAGAGAAGGACTGAGAACTCACCCTGTGACTGACAGCTTTTGCAGCTACTTATTTCAAGGGTTACTCTGTGGTTATTGCTCCAACTTTGTACATGCAAGTGTTTTTGTACTTGCAGTACTTGCAACTCATTAACAAGAACTTGAGCATACAAATTTGGCCACTAAGGATACAAATGGACAATTTATTTGCACATTTAAACTAGACAAAACCAGTTGCTCATGCAGCACCAAGTCCTCACTTTCTCTCTTGTTTTGGGAAATGCTCAGACCCCTCTGAATGCAGGGATGTATGCCTGACCCTACTTACCAGAGAAGGCTTTGCATTCACCTTCTCTCTCTCTCACACAACGGCAGCCCTGCCCCAACTCTTGCTGCAATCACAAGTGATATCAGCGCTGACTGAAAAGGAAGCTAGATCAATCCTGCACGTCATGCGTTTTAGCTTGCGTAGATTCAGTATAAAGCTTTGGCAACACATCAAGACTTTCTTCCCAATGACTCCAGCTCCTGTTTCTACAATTTCATTAGGCATCCATATCCATGGAAAGCTTTGGAAATGCATTTTGACTTTTGTATGGACATCACTGATTTCACCTACAGAGATGGAAAGATCTGCAAAGATCCACAGCCTTCCCTTACCCCTGTCTGATTCACTGAAGAAGACAAGTTTGCCTGTGTTTGGTAACCTGCAGCCTGCACCCAGAGATTCCTTCTCAGATCTGAGGAGCAGCAGAAGTTTATGGCAAATGGGTTGCTTATCTGCTCACTAATCCTTAATTCCAGTCCAAACTCACTGAAAGCTTTTTCCATGTCTGTGCTTACTGCCTGCCAGAGAAATGAGGCATGATGGGGAGGTTGGAAAGAAAGGCATTTACATAGCAGGAGTCCTCTTGCTATCCCTACCTCTATCCATGTCTGTTGACATGGGGGACTCAGTCCTCTGCTTGTGTGACCCCACAGTGCCAGGAAATGAATAAGCATGGGGACCACCTTTCTGTCAAGTTTTGTCTCACACTGCAGGACAAACGTGAGGATCCCTTGACTTGATTCATTGTCTGTAAAACATTTATTCAGATACCAGGGACCACCCTCTGTTCTTAGATGTTTGTAGCCAGACTAATTTTTTTCTAGCTTAGTGGACATGTCAGAGAGTGAAAATTAAAAAACATCTTCCCTATTTAACCAGAGAAACTTTGCTTTCATACAGTATTGTGGTTATCAACCAGGACCTGATGGAGACAGAGCAAGTTTCCACTTGCCATGCCAGTGCTGGCTGGGGGTCCCAGCTCTTAGTACCTCCTGCCATCCCCCGCCTCACGTTCTTCAACATCCTTCCATCCAACAGTGGCAACTCAATGAAGCACTGCCACAATTTAAATAGTTATTTGCATTTAATTAACAATGACAACATTTATTTTAATACAGTTAAATCAGAGTAGCATTTAATTTAATTCTAACAAGATAGTTATTAAGCTAACCAAATATCAATTGATTGCTGAAAAACCCACATTGTGAAACAAATAAGTTGAGAAATAAATCTTGTTGCCAGGCCATTAATGTAAAATCACATAAATAATAAATGTCTAATTAGGTTCTCTCTAATGAAGAGCTCCAACTGTTCATTGACATTCTTCGGGAGGGCTGGTGCCATTCTAGGTTGGCTACTGGTAGAGAGAGGCCTGATCCAAGCACTCAGAAGGCTACACAGACTGACTCACATTGGGCAGCTTGGCTTAAAGAGGAGCTCAGACTCCCCACATGCTGCCTAGTTGGGGCAGCCTTGCTCCGCACCCCTCCAGCTGCTGGGTCTCAGAGACCTGACGTGCCTCGCTTAGGTGTGTGTGGGATGCCAAAAATCAGAGAGCAGGCATACATCGCTGAGGTCTGATCCTGCCAACGCCACAGGACTGCAGGGTGTGGGGGTCATCCCCTGAAAACCACCATATCTTAACCCTGTCCTTCTCAGCAAGAGCAGTTTACCGTGCTTTCCTGCAAATTACCCTGTGTCTGGAGTACCAAAAGCTGTCAGTTACAGCACACACAAACATTTCCTTTTCTACTATTGCTAAAGGACTTATAATTTTCATCCATTTGTATTCATGAATATAATTTTCAAGGGGTTTGTTTGTTTGCTTATTTAAACACAGAACTCTTAGGGGGAGTTATTTTCATTGCTTTTCTGGCCATCTGCTCTGTCCAGCTGCACAAAACAGACAAAAACAATCTCACTTGAGCAACTCCAAGTCTGCAAGTTCTGCTATGAGCCTATTATACAGTATGTGCAGGCTCAGTTTAAAGTCTTCAAGGGATAGAAGATCCACTGAATCCCTACACAAATTGCTCTGATGGTTCACTACACCCACTGTGAAAAATGTGCACCTTTTCCTGAGCCTGAATTTGTCTAATTTTAATGCTTATTCCCTGACTCTGCTAATGCCTTCTTCTGCCAGCTTAAAACAAAAATAAAATCACCAACAATCAGAAAGGATTTGGTCCTGAAAAATGGCACAGGATTAAGGTATAACCAAAGTGAAAACAAACCAAAGAGGTTCATCTGTGTGGCCGCAAGTGACCCTTTCTTTGCCTGTCCAGCACTCCCTCAGCCTCTGCCTCCCAGAGAAGGGAGCAGCTTCTGCCTGCCATGGGAAAGGGCAAGGCTCTTCCCTCTGCCATCACATCTATAGCAATTTCAAGGAAGCAGGGTCAGAAAGCCAGTTTACTAAAATGCAAATCAGAAGTTTCCCTTTTTCAAAAAATGAGAATAATCCACACCTCATATAGACCTCACCTGAAAAAAAGACTACGCACAGGCTGTGCCCTCAGATAACCCCCACAAAACTGTGCTTCCCCTAGCATTTCCCATACACGCATATAACCTCCCTTGCAACTGGATCAGTAGAGGAGAGGGAGTCATTTTCTGTTCTGTTTTATGGGTAGCCACTGGGCCGTTCATATTAAACTTTGGTAAGTGCCCAGTGAAAAGCTATTGTCTCCACTACAGCTGGGGAAGGCTCAAGAGAGCTTCTTTGCCTGAACTGCACTGGAGAGGTGTCATCAAAGGACCATCAACTCCCAGGGATGGGCACTAGCAATAAGGGACTAAGGGGGGGAAGGAACATGTGGAAACTCAGACTGGGTGTGCATGGCCCCTTGCTCCCTGCAATCCTTGAGGGAGCTTTTCTGCGTGAACTGCAATACAAAATAAACTGTGAGGAATTAGTCATGCCCATTAGATAACCTAGACCTGCAGAATTGAATTCTCACAGTAAATGAGGCTGCAGTTCACATCAAGGCAAAAGGGCCCATATAGCTGAAAGCACACTTCTACTAAGGCAAGACAATCTGTCCAGAGGATCAAGCACTGATACAGGCTAATTTTGCACAACTCTGCTGTACCATGCTAATGCAATGAAGCCACTGCAGCTTTTGATAGTAGTGTCCCAGCTCTACATGACCCTGCCATGTGATGTCCAGCACCAAGCCTGACTCCCTCCAGTGGCTCTCTCCACCCTGCTTGCTTGGGCACCAGGCGTGGGCCTTGAGCAGAGGCTGAAACAATGCAGCACGTACATCCCTAATCACAATAAAAGCAATGACCTGGATTTGTTGGTGTTATGTTACACAGATCAGAGACTGTGATTTCTATGAGGGAAGCAGGTGTTTTGGAATATGATCTATTTTTCCAGAAGGATGTGACAAATATTTTTCAGTTAATTATTTTGTGCCAAACCATAAAGAAATCATCTTCAAATAGGACTTGTCATCTTGGAAGATGCTCAGGACTTCACACCAAATTTTAGGCTTGACAGTGATCATAGGGCAGGTTAGGTTGTGGCAGCAAGGAATCCAGCCTGCCTCAGATGAACCCCTGCACCAGGGATACAGTTATCACTTGTAGCCAATGTGCAGTAAACCACATTTGTTTTTACTTTTTTTCTTCATCTTTCCATGGCTGTTTTCCAAACAAAGCAACTTAAACACATTCTGGGAAGAAAACTAAGCAACTAAATAGAAAATGTCAGCGACCTTGTGCAGTATAGATGAAACAGCTGTTGAAGACTGACTGAAATAGCCAGGGGACGCATGTGGGCATAGACACTACTGCAGGCTGAGGAGAAAAGGTTGTCAGCCACAGAGCCAAAGACTATATGATAATTCCTTCACAATCAAAAGACGTTCCTTTTGTGAGGTCATGGACATCCATCACCCCTAAAATCACCAGCATGCAACAGGTTAAAGCGGTTATGCTGAAAGGGGAGAGAGCCTGCAGTGCAAATACTGTTAGCACATCTGTCACTCACAAAAGAGTAAATTATTAACTCCTCCTAATTGGGTGCCACTCCCATCCCACTCTAGGTGTTACCAGGATTTGAAAGGATGGAGCCACCATTCATGGAGGTGTAACAATGCAATCTCCTCGCCACATGACTAAGCAGGCCTGTACCAACACCACCCATCCACCAGCTCTTTTGGCCATGGCAGATGAAAACTCACTTCCCCTGTTTACCATCTTGTGATAAACCTCCAATGGGAACATTTTTTTTTTCCTGCAAGCAACAAGATTTGAGAAAACACTCATAAATCCTTCCTCAGGCTTTTGTGACACCAAAGCTGGGGTCAGCTGGCTGAGACACCCCTGCCAATGCCTGCCAGCACAGGAGGCATCTGCGAGGGCTCATGCCATCTCTTGCACTTGCCGTTATGTGATGACCTGCATAAAGCGCCACCACCAGCACGCAAGAGCCATTTTATTTTCTTGTAAGGAAAGAACAGGCAAGAAGTCTGAGTTGATGGTAACAGGACTCTTCGTGTAATACCCTCCTATCTCATCTTCTCCCCGTCACTCTCATGTGTTTCTCTGCCGTCTGACCAGCACTGTCATTTATTTATGACACGGGAGCAATGTGATAGGCAGGGTCTCACAGAATGCAGGAGGGCCTGCCCGCTCCCTCCCGTTTCCAGGGCAGGCCCACCCCTTCTCTCAGCCACAAGGGGCACATCAGCCGCTGCAGAGGGGAAAGGCAAGGTACTGCTCGAGGCAAAGCAGGACTGAGGGAGACCCAGGCACCCTGCCCTGGCGCACACCGGAAGCCAGGTCCTGGTGTTTAGGAGCAACCTTTGCTCACTTAACTGCATTAAATGGTACTGAGAACCACGTTACCATTTAATAACTGATGATGGGTAACACAAGAAACTCTGTAATCTCGGGATGCAGATTTAGGAATTATCTTCTTTCCTGAGATTTCCCTTTACAAGGCTTACTAAAACTTGCTTGGCACAGCACTTCAGTTTCCAGGTACAAATAGTTTGGAAAAAAGCAGGGAAAGTAAAGCAAAGCACAGCAAGTGTGCAACGTTATTGTGAGCTCAGAAGATGTTAATCGAATTAATTCAATTCATTCTTAAATTTAACTGGCAAGATTTGATGGTTCACATTGAAAGCATGAATAACTATTTTGTTTCATGAATGACTACAGTTTAGTAACTCTTGATGTCAGTGTATTTTGCTCAGGGTAAAACTTGCTATATGAATTATTCACTGCTGAGTGGATGGAATGAATGGGGTCACGCTCATAGACAGGATGCCAACTGTCGTCATTTGACATGACGGGGCAAACTCGATGCTGACAAAGGACAATAGTTAATTTACGCTGTGGTACTGGGGCTCAGTCATTCACCTTAAGATCTCTATAGAAAGCAGGGCACTTTTTGTCATGTACTCCACATTAAGATGGATTCTGTGTGACAAAAAACACTGAAGCATAGCTCACTTTTAAAAATGTTCACTAGTTTAAAGGAAAAAAAAAATAATCTGCCTTCCTGTCTTGTTTGCCTGAAACATTGCTCCAAAGAAAATGTGTTTAAGAGCAACTTAAAAACAAATGGAAGAACGCATCTATATATCACTAGAGCATCTTGTCATACATGCAGTAGTTGATAGCCTCTACAACCTCTACTTGATAGCAAAGGATCTGGCAGCCTCTCACAGGACAGGGTCTTGGACTGTAAATAATAGCGCTTTTACTTAAGCTTTTATTTCCAAAGCTGAGAGAGAAGAGACTGGGCAAAGTTTCCATACTACTTACATTGAGCAATCAGAGCAAGACATTTTCCCTGCCTTCTTAAAAACCTGTTGCTTTAATGCCAGCCATTTGTAATCTGGAAAGACAGGACAATTCAGCTTGATCTGACAAATGGGCCACAAAAGTTTACTTATGCATAATAATGATACATTCATCTTCACTTTACACTTCCCAACTGCATGCTTATTGCAAACATCTGTGTTGCTGAAATGACTGGCATTACAACTCATTTATATGGTTTAAAAATAGAGATAAATGAAAGCCAGGGGGTGGCAGGGTAGTGTATGTGAGGTGCTTTTGCTAACCAGATTTCATAAATTTACTTTCATCTTTGAGCAGTTTTCTGTGAATGGGCTGAGCCACTGCCGTGGTGTGTACAGAAATAACTTCATGGGTAACTTCCAAACTATCAATATAGCACAAGCTTTGCATGCATCAATACTGCACTGATAATACACCTAATACTTAGAAGAAAGGCTAAAGGAAGGATGACTAAAAGATGGCTTTGATTTTCTCTCCATGTCACACACGCCCTACCATCCACTTGCAGGAGCAGCCACGTATGCCAGAAGCTCCCTTCAGCTGCTACATGGCCATGCTCAGATCACCAGTAAAGCTGCTCAATTCTTAATGCCATCCCTAAATGCAAGTGTTTTCTTGACTTATGCTAAAACGGTACACTTTCTTTCAACCTATGAGGTGCTGGGGATGGTGCCTACCTCTAAAATGAGCCTGCCTGCCTGAATTTGTTGGTTTTCATCCCTCCTGACGCTGGGTGATTTGGCATAAATCCTTCCTGAAACACATTTTTCATGGTTAACAGTGAAATGGGATATTTCTTTTTGGCTCCCAGATCTGTTAGTTATTGCATGTATTTCTTTTTTTGACCAGATGGCACTTCTACTTTGTAGCTGCACATGAAGTATTGAATTTCTGTGCTTACATTTGGCAAGCATATAATGTCCCTGGGGATCACAGATACAGGTTAGCATACTAAAAAAGCTTCCAAGTAGTCTTAAGAGGCTTTCTTTCCTTGGCCATCCAGGTATTATTTGACTGCCTTTGTTTATGCCATGACATTGTGTACTCTTCATAGTCACATGGAACATCTCAGTTAACCTTCCAGCCAGGCTGATGGACAACTAGGTGTGAGCATTTCAAGCTGTTGCCATAAATCACTTCATAGAAAAGCTCTTTAAACTAGTTCATGGCTGGCTTGGTTGACTGTTTTGGTGTATCTCAGTATTTACAATAAAATTAACAGGTCTGTTGTATTCATGCCAAGCTAGTAGAAGGCAAGAAGTCAATTTTGAACATGATGTATGATGCATCTCCTTCTCTAATAGTGCCCACGTGCTACTCTGGCACAGCACTCACAGTAACATGCACTGGGGACACCGAGACCACAAGCTAGGGAATGTACAAAAATCTCCAACTGTTTACAAATGCTCCCACTCACATGAATCCCTGTCTCAAAAACACTGGTCAAACTTTCCACGTGATCCCTTCTGCAAGGCATTTCATTTTATCACTTCTTTGCTTAATTGTTGCTAAAGATTTAATGCCAAACTAAGGGCCAATTCTGCCTGGAGGAGCAAAGCCTCCAGTGTCACAACACTGCTGCTACCTGCCAGCTACCTGCAGCTGCTTGCCAGCTAAGACACCTGCTTTCTACCTGTCTCATGCTGACATAGCCCCACTCCTCTTTGCTGTTTCTCTACTAGCACTATGTGAATCACCAAGAAACTTGAATAAACTTGGCCAGGTGAATTTCAAATCCCAAGAGCTGCCAAACTGAGTTTGTTTCTTCACATGTGAGCACTTTTGAGATTGCTTTTGTTCACTGTGGGTCAGCTGATAGGGGAAAGTTGAGTACATCACAGAAGCTACTGCAGCTATATCCTTCCTGCACATCTGCTCTGAAGGCAGTGAGAACAGGTGAGACCCAGAGCCATCTCAGTTACACACTTGCATTTGACATGACTGCGTTATACCCAAACATATCACTATTAACTAAAACTACAAGAATAAATAAATAGATGAATTCATAGGAAAGGTAAAAAGTGAGAGCCTGTTTTGCAGATACCCATTTAAGCAGCCCCCTCAGCCCAGAATGGCAGCCAGCATGTGGGGTTCATCAGCTCAGTCTTAAGTTGTAATATCTCACCTGCTATTTCCTTGCACACCCTTGTCCTGGCCATAGGGACTGAAAAAGAAGCAAGTCATTCTCACCCTCCTGGTTCCAGCTCTGGTAGTCACTGGAGTGGCAGGATGGCTGTCTTGAGGTTGTATGCACCACCCCACAGGGAAAGGCATGGAAAGCAGTAGCATGCAGGGACACAGCAAGGACCGTGGGGTGCCTGCTGCAGCCATCAGGGAGGTTCTGATGCATGGAGGAGTTGGCTCCAACCTGCAGCAGAGGGCACATGAGGCTCTCCCTCCAGCACTTTTTCACTTGCAGGTATGAGGAGGCCAAGGGGGAAAACAAGGAGAAGGAAAAATTAAATTGTTGGCAAAGAATGAAAAGGAAAGTAACCAAAACGAATGCAAATGGGAAAAAGAAAAATAGAAAGCCCACTTCCCTGATTAATTTTGATCTCATCATTCACTGAAAAAGGGCTGGATGGTGCAGCAAAAGCAGGGCACACAGCTGTGTTAGGAAGAATATCTGAATGAACTGTCTCACCACCACCTTCTTATGAATATGCTCTGCAAATACGGCCCACTTGTGGCACAGCTGAACGAGTGCAGCACGTTGCAGCACTTACACAATGGCACAACTGGATGGTACACAAGGAGAATAGACTCCTCTTTAGGAAGAAAAGCCTCCTAAAAAACCAAGAAAAGCCTGCACCACTATGAAGCCTACAGTTGAGAAGCTGTTAACTTGAGGCATGTTTTCCAACCCCTGCTATGTTATTTTCAGGGCTGACTACTGCACACTGGAACATACTTCCTCAATTTTTTCTCTTTCTCTATGTTCTGAATGTTTCCTTTGCATAGACATTTGTCCAATTTCAGATAATTTCATGTCTGGAATGTCTACGTAAGTCAGTATGTGAGATCATCATAAGGCAAAAATAAACATTGTTGCAGGAATTGCATCTTAACACAGGGCTTCTCATGGAGATTTATGCTTTGGTGTACATGTGCAATTGACAAAGATTTACTGCAAAACGGATCTGGGGTTTGTTTGTTACAATTTCTATCTGTCATGCACAGAAAATCCCTTTCATTAGGAAAGATGAGAGCTACAGAGCTCTTCACTGCTTGCTTTGTTGTCCATCTGATTTCAGGTACATTACCAATGAATAATATCCTATAATAAAATACAAGGATTGAGGTAATTGGACACGTTAAATATTGGTGATGCAAGTGGACCTCTGGATTGCTAGGCAGTAATTCAACAGCACCCTCTTGAAGCAGAAGCATGCTGAACTATTCCCTGCTGTTTCTATCTCGTACTGATGCTGGTAACTATCTTTCTACAAAGCACAGTTGGATGAAATGTAAAGAAAAAGGTAAAAGAGTGTACCTTGCTGTCAATGCACACTCAAGTGCCAGTCAGCTAAAGGCCATCTGGGAACAGAAAGACACTTTTTTTCAGTCTATACTGCCATTGCTGAGGTAGGATTTTTGAAAACACACATGTAAAGTGCATCCTGTTATTTAACATGTTTCTTTCTTTCCACTGAATTACATACGAACATTGCCCTTTCCATATGTAGATGTCTTAGGTCTGAGCAGGTAGAGAACCAAACCAGACTTGATAGTTTCTAGAATTTTCTGAATTGATGGACAAAGTTCAGAGCTGGCTGCAACCTGCCTCACTGATAGCACAATGCATTGGGAAGTAACAGGACCAGATGCTCACCCCTCTGGCATAGCTACAGCAAGTCACTCCTGCCAGCCATCATTGATTCCTCCCTGAATCCAGTTTACAATTTATCTATTTGTTGAAAATCTAAGTCCAGCTTTAAACACTGCAATACTACCAGGCCCAAATCTGGAGGTCAGGCAAGATCTTTTGAAGTTTACAGTGTCCTAGGAAGTTCCTCCAAGTCATAATGGACTGAGTATCTGACACATGCTGATTTACTCAATAGAAAACTCACATGATTACTGAATTAAAAAAAAACAGTACTCTGAGAATTCCTCCTCTTTGAGCCCCATGTGACATTCACCTGTTACCTGTACCATTGCCCACATGCTTAAGGGAGGGATCCCAGGCTAAGCAGGAGTCTTATACCTGGGTTTGGGCTGTGTGCTCCCTGCGCAACCCGTCACATCTCCTCCTTGCTGCCATGCACCATGGGGGAGTTTGGCTTTAGCTGTCAGAAAAGCAGAGATGTGCCTCTGTGCATCCTTAACCGAGAACTGAGATGTCTCTTTGCTTTGAACAAATGGCCTCCAGGGGCCAGGGCTGCAATTCTGTGTGTCCTGGGCCTGCTTCTGGTAACTGTGAAAGTAATCATTCTGCTTGGCTGCTTAACAAGAGGTCAAAGAGTCTTGTGGAGGTGCCAAAGCAAAGGTCCTAAGGTTGAAGACCTGTGTATGAACATACCCATATTTTTCTATTCCCGTCACCCAGATCTGCTTGTCTTTCTAAGAGATAAGAGTGGGCTTTCTTCTCATAAATGTCTTGATCTTCCTTACTTGCCCCCAAGTGTCACAGGCCCTTCGGACAACTGTTACCCACCTCCTGCCTTGGCCCCTTCTCTTGTGCATCTGTCTGGAGCACAAATGCCAAAGCAAACATGTTAGATACAGAGGCGTTTCTCAGATTGTTACAGAACCTATTTTAACAGATGACTTACGTCTGTGGGGTAATGTATGTGGGAAACAGAGATACACTTCACACTTTTAGAAAGCTTAGAAAATTGCAATACTTCTAGGAATACAAATGACATAGGTTTAGGTACATTGAAAAATCCCTGTTACCACCCTGCTTAATTTCCTTGCGCCTGGATTTCAACCCAGTTTCTATGTTAACTATCATTTAAATGGCTAACTGAAAAAAAATCTTCAACTATGATCATGAATATGAATAGTCCCTGGTTTCTTTTTTTACAGGGTTTTGTTTACATAAGGAACTGAAAGTTTGTTGTGGTTCACATACGCAGAAAGTATTTCAGCTGTAAACACCAGTTGCTGATATTGTGCATCACTCATTCAGTATGGTCTTTGGGTGCAATGGTTATGTTTAAGCACCTGCAATCTCTCAGGCAAATCCACCACTTAGATTTCCATTTATTTAACAGGAGGTAAGCAATCAGCTGTAGAAGGGACATTTGCAAGTGTGAAAGCAAATGAAACTGTGGGGGAGGAAGAAGGAGGGAGGATGATGAGTGCTTTACTGAAGATCTCAACAAAATATTGTTACTAGACATGATTTCTTGTAACAAAATGTTTCAAACAGAAGGGACACATCAGGGAGGATGCAGACAAAGCTATGGTCTACAGGAGTGAAGCTCAAAGATGTGGATTTGGACTATTCAGAAATACCACAGAATAGACTCCTATAAAGATAATGGTCTATTTTTCGACACCTACACATCAAAACACTGCCTACATTTGGTGAAATCTAATAATCTAGTTCTTGTCACTCCTAACTATTGGAGTTCAGGAGCTGAAATAACATTTGGTTAAATAAGTGCTATTTATTTCTATAAAGGTCCTTCTCCACTCTTGTCACTTTGGGAGCAAAATTCAAGGCCTGCAAGTACAGACGGATGACACTAAACTCTGCTGTGGCTTCTATCCATAAGCAGAGATCAACTATACTGAAAAGCTACTGAAATAGAAAGAGCAAGGCTTCTCTGGAGAAGCCTGAAAGAGGAAAAGCAGCCAGCGTTGTTCTCTCCTATAAAGGAGTGATGCAACATAAGAAAAGTTTGAATGTCACATGGATTGAGACTTGCAGAAGGTGGGGAAAAGTATTCTCCAAAGGACATATTTTTGGAGCTGCTGCGGGAAATCTCTCCACAGGCAGATCTTGCTGAGGGGGAAGCTCACACCCTGCCATGAGGGAGGACTGGCCCATTTGGAGCTCAGGATAAACATTTGGCAGGAAAACAAGCTCCATCAAGGATCTGTATCAGGACTGGGCATGTCAGTCCTGCAAAGATTAACACATATGCTAAGCTTTCTGCACATGAATGTTCCCACTCTAATTCACGGGTGTAAACATATGCGTGTGTGTAGAACCAGGACCTCAGTGCCTTTCTTCTTTAGATCACATGGAAGTTTTCCTGACAGTAAACGTGCAGGAAGGGTTTTGAACAGAGTTAACTGAACAGCTTCTGCTGCAGGTCAGAGTGTTTTGAGACCAGCACATAGTCAGAAATATGACTGGTCCATATGGCTTATTGCAATGAGATTCCCTCAACAGAAATGCCCCTGATAACCAGGAACTATTGGTTTTGGTTTTTAATCTAATTTTTTGATTGCTGCTAAACTTGTTTCTCATCTGCTTAAATGTACCTCTATTTAATGGTTCATCTAGATTTAACTACAGGTCAGTTTGTGACATATGGGAGCCACATAAAACTAATTTGAATAATTATTTATTTTATTGAAGTTTTGTCCAAATGACTTAAGATTGTTCACACTTTTAAGGGAGCTTTTGAGCTTTTGCCTGCATATTCCTTACCAAGGCTAGCTCACTCAAGATTTGATCAGATTTATGTCATTATCAGCAGTCTTGTTAAGGGGATTTTACATTTAAACTCAGCTGTTCATTACATGTATTATGGGGGTTTTATTAGTATTCTTCCAATTGTGACATTAACTTGTATAATCACATCCTGCTATACCCTGTCCAATCTGCTGCTGAGCTGCTGGAACATGAATTTTGAAGCAAAATGATTACATGAGATGTGGTCAGTGGTCAACTCTTTGAGCAATAATAGCCTTGATATTCAGATCCAATTTTTGTTCACAGTTCACCAACAAATTTCCTTTATAAAAAGGATAATTTGTATACTATCTGACTAATGTGCTGTTTGCAATGATGAACAGAATAGCTGTTCAGTGTATAGCAGGAATTAGTCTTCTTGGGTCTCAACTGACCACATTAAGCAAGAGCATTTCTCCTGTGTTGGGAAACAGGTCTCTTTGCCAGTTACTGATGCCTTTTTGTAATCAAAGGTGGGGAAGGGGAGAATTTTGAGGCTTGGATTCCATGATGATTTGATTGAGCTATGAGTAAATCAAAGGGGAAGATGAAAAGAATTCCTGGGAAAGTATATATAAACCCAAAGGACTGAACGACAAGCATCCAAGATTGCTAGCAGAGCTAATAGAGGGAAGTGCGATACCTTAAGCAATGATTTTTGAAAGTTCATGGAGAACAGATGAGGTGCCAGAGGATTTCAGAGCCACAAAATACAGCACTCAACTGAGTTATAAAAAGGGGCATCCAGGAATTTACTAACCAATTCATTTAACTTCAATAGCAAGTAAACTATGTAAGGAGTCATAAAGGAGCCATTATGAGAACTTAGAGCAACCCAGAATCATAAGTAATTGGGTGGGAAAGGGCTTTAAGAGGTCATCTAGTAATCTCATCAGAAATCTTGCAAGTGTAAACACTCAGCAAAATATGGTACTCTAATATCCACATTTCAGCTGGCCTTCTATACATCTGAGGAGAGTATTTAACCATTGCTTGGGGAGGGGGATCATTCCTTGAACAAAGCCCATTTAAAACAAAGGACTTTCTTGCCTTTTCTGCACAGTTTTGTCTCAGTATTGAGTGAAAATCCCCAGAGGTGACAAGAGAAATTACAGCAGCTGGCACAGGAAAGGAAAGCTGCAAACTTGATGATCCTCTTCTTCAAATTAATATACCTTGGACAGAGACCTAAGTAACAGATCAACTGGGGGGCGAACTGATAACATAAGCAGCTAATGCTGGGGTGAGGGGGCTGGGAGGCAGAGCACTCTGGCAAAAGGATTACAAAAGAAAGCCTCTCCTGCTAAACAGTACAGGGCAGCCAAGAAGACAGCCTGTCTTGCCAGAGAAGTAGAAGAGGCTGCAGCCAGCCCCAGAGGCAAGAGGAGTCAAGGTACCTCCTAAACTCCTACCTGAGCCCTGGGCAAGTGTGAGCTGGCTGCAGAGGCATGCTTTCAGGGGTCATCACTCTTTTGCCTTAAGATGGGCATTTCTTAAGCTTCCTGGAGCAACAGCTGTTCCTCCTCTCATGGACAAACCACAGCTCCCATGGTGAGGAGAGTGCCATGAGGAGGGACAGGCATCACATGGGCAGCCAGCAACTGTGTGAGGTCTATCACCACCTCAGAATGGCAGCCAGCAAGAGGAGCTCTGCCATGAACGGGGATGAGGGCAAAAGTTACTCTTCTTTAGGGCTTGGAAGGCTCTTTATCCATTAATTCAAAACTTTAAAAAGCTTTACTTCAACTTGTTTGTCTGCAAATTTTTTCATATCATTTAGATCCTTCACTGCAATGTTAAATGGTAACTATTAGGTCCTGAGTACTGTACCGAGTTTAGTGGAGTAGTTCAGGAGATCCAAAGAAATACTGAGTGATGCAGGTTAGATTAGGAAACCAGGATAGGGCCTCTAGCTCTCACCATAAAATGCTGAATCCCAACCTGAACTTGAAAAAAAACAACTAACCCTGAAGCACCAAGCTGCCAAGAGCTTTGAGAGAACTGACAATACAAGAGCTTTACCTCCCAGGTGAAATTCGGCATCTTTCCTTCTGCTCATACACAGCTGCTCCCCAAAGCCAACCAGCCAAACTGCCTGAATTCTGAATAAAGTAGCAGTCTGTGATTGCAAAACCTATCTAGGACAATGCTCAGACAGATGCATGTGTCTTTCCCCTGTAAACGTAAACTGACATGAGGCTGTTTTGAAAGGAATGAGGGAAAAAAGAACAGTTTACTTGTCATTAGACATAGACAGTAATAACCAAAGGCAATAACTAAATCATGTGAGGAAACTGAATACAGACAAACCACTACACTAAAGGAGAGAGGAGCACCAATTATGTGCAGCAGAGCTCTTATTATATGGCATTCTGATTACCTTAAATTATATTTTTTAACAGACATCCATTTTTATTTTTGCTTCTAAACCAGGTGAAGTTCCTTTCAAGTACTGACGTCAGCTACCCTCATCAATTGTTCCTGTAATAGCTCAACTACCACTACAGCCACAAATACTATGAAAGAGCTAAGTACTCCCTGCACAAAGGGGATTAGGTATGGTCATTGCCGCAGTGAGTAGGCACGGCTTAGTCTTTTACAGGGTAGTAATTGATATTGTGTGGTAGCAGTCCCCCCCCTCCACACACTGGTCTTTATTAAAAAAAAAAATAAAAAATAATGAAAACCAAAGCAAAAACCAAACCAACAACAACAAAACCTCACAAACCTTACAGGAAAGTTAAAGGCATCATGGTCCAACTTGAAAATAAATCTGACCTTTTTTACCCCTTTAAAAAGTTCAGTGAATTTAGTACTCATCAGACATACTGGACCAAGTCTATGGCAGATTTCCAGCATGGTCCACAGGACACCAAATCTCCATGTGGGCCTGCCTGTGCTGCTTGGCCATGCTTTTGAGGTGCTCTATTTGGCTAGCACAGCAGCACAGCATGGACTTCTCTTTGACATAAGGGCTCTCACCACTCAGAGGTCATGAGACAAGAGTACCATGATCCACTACAACCTGGATCAGAGGCCACATGGTTTCCAGTTCAATGGTCCTGGGCACATCTAACCCCTGCTGTGTCCATTCTTCCCCTTCTCTCTCTCACTTCCCCTCCTTTCTCCCTGCATTATTTCCTGTTTGGTCTTTCCTTCATGTTTTGACCCTTAGTTATTACTAAAGCTGCATCCTTCTCTCTCACAGGAGTCCTGGATTGCACTATTTATTTATTGTTGCTCTAATTTTGTTTTAAAAGACAGCCAGAACCTGGGGAGGAGGGGGAG
>JBAFWW010040676.1:29946-55518 GCA_036873685.1 Agapornis canus
TGCTACCATGAATGACAGTTCAATGGAATACTTCAAACTGTGCCAGGCTAAACAACCAAGGCCACAAGAGCTGCAGAGGCTAGCTGAGTCCAAGGGAGCACCTGAATTTCTCAAGGAAGAAAAGGGAAATGACACTTTTGCTTCCTTCCTGTTTATCAGGTGAACCTAACTGGGGGTTTACATCTAGGTGTGAAGAAGGTTTCTACCAACAGGTGGTTTCACATAGCTCCACAGAGGAAGAGCCAAAGGTTACTGATGAGGTAGCCACCCTCTGAGTCCCAAATGCCAACAGCATGGGGCAGCCCAGCAGTTTCCCAAAGCCATGCAGAACAACTTCCAACTGACCACTCACAGCTGCTGCTGAAACCCTTGGGCTCATTCACCCCTTTTCTGTATGTGAAGAATGCTTTCAAGTTCACTGAAACATCTTCACTGGCCACAGATTTCAAGTGCCCTTGAATGCAGTTTTTCTTTAGGTACTGTTTTCATTTATGTCAAATACCTTTTACAAGCATACCTGTTTCAGCTAACTGATTAACGAACACCAATGTCAGAGACTCAGATTGCAGCTGGCTTCTACCCAAGCTTTACAAATAAGAACAGTTGTCTTTGATGGTCAGTAGAATGTGCTCTCCCACAAGATGTCCAGCATCTCTTGCTGCAGCCTGGGCTAAAAATACTACAAGCATAGTTCAGGCTTTTGTCATTCCCACTGCCCACGGGAGCAGGATGTGCAGAGGCAGAGGATCAGAGGATATAAAAAGTTCATTCAGTAGTGTGTGTTTTCTACATTCTTAAAGTGACCCCAAACACTGTAAGCTTCCCATTCAGTTTTGACCAGAAAGTTCAGCTTTTTCCTGGCCTTCCTCTGGCCAGCAGGAAGCAGGAGTTGGGTCTTGAGCCATCACTTTGATGCTGCTTTCATGCAACTCTGACAGATCTCCTGGCTCCCATGCCCATGAATTGCCCATGACTCCCCACTCCTGCCCAGTAGAACCAAGCACCCCTACAGCACCTGTGTACCAATCAGCAGGGTCACTGCCGGCTGAGACTCATGACAGCCCTAATCTGGTACCTTGTCCTCTACCAGACTCCCAGCTGCACCTGTCAACACCAACCTTAAACTGTGTCCCATGACATAAAGAATAGGACAGACTGGACCTGTTGCATCCTCACAGGACCTCTCAAATTTAGGTCAGGATAGTAACTGAGCCTAGCTCCTCTGAAAAAGCTATAAAGCAAGATTTTACATTTCTTCTTTCTGCTCTTTTTTTCAGTCTAAGATTAAAAGAATTTCTTTCTGAAGTCTGAAGTCTTGCTGATAACCCTGAAGTCCTAACACAAGTGGTGGTGTGACTTGGAATGAAGTGGTAACCATATATATAAGATGGAGAAGATACAGAGGTTTCATTTCCTACAAATTAATTCTCTACAAGCTGTGTAAACTTTCCTTAGTATAAACAGAGTCTTTACAGACAAAGATCACAGAATCACAGAATCCTAAGGGTTGGAAGGGACCTCGAAAGATGTTAGGGTTTTTTCCCCTTTCAATTATTTAGAGAAAAAATAAAAATGAGATTTGCTGTCTAGGCACTTCAGCTTCAGCAGACCGAAAGCTGCTCTTGTTGCCTTCCACAGTGCACTTCCTCACATTTCTGACTATAAAAGAAATGTAAATAAACCTGCAAAGAAACAAACAACCTTGTGCAGCCGGATATTACTAAGCAGTTTCAAGTTTCTACACTAGACTGACACCAATTTGTAGTTAACCCCCAATACAAACACCATGATCTCTTACTACAGATGGGCAACATACCGTAAAGCCAACACAACTGCCCATGGCAACACCATGATGTCACTTTTTCTCCCACCATTTGTCCATGTCCTTTCTTTAGGGAGGCTCAAAAATTGAGCTCTAAAAATGCATCAAACAGTAATTCTGGAAAAGAAGGAATAATCTGCATAACCAGCTTGGTGACCTGACTGGTTTATGTGTTTGCTGTCCATTACCTGCACACACACAGTGCGTTCCAGCCTGCCACAGAGGCAGGGAGGAGAGCTGCCCATTTTGCTTTGCTCTCATTGTTGCACTTTGAGCCTGATGAAGCCTCCTGGGAGGAAAGGGGAATTGTCCCTCCTCAAAAAGCTCAGGGCACCCTCAATTTGGAAGGTGAGTGTGAGAGGGAACAGAGATGACTGCAATGCTTGGGGACCTTGGCCTGTCTCCTGGGAGGAGTGGGGAGCAACCTGGAGCAGCCTCAGTGGCAATGGAGAGGTGGTGGCTCGTCCGGGGACACAGAGGAATGGGCTGGAGGCTGTAACATGAAGGTACTGGGCTCAGATACAAGACTAAAGGAAGGACATGCCTTTCAAGGACACAAAAAGAGCCTTTTATTTTGACCTGGGGGTTTTTTCTCCTTCAAAAAGTTATGCTGTGGGAGCATGTTTTCTGAAAACATGGCAACAGGGAGTCCCTGGGAGTCTCCTCATGTGCACACTTTCAAGAGGAGCATTGGGGTCTACCAAGCAGCCTGACTCACAGGCCCATTAGACATAGCTTTGTCAGATAGACAAACAAGTCATTATGGACAAATATAAAAGTACCATCAGAAAGCAGCAGTATCATCCTTTAAAAATATTTCAGTGCACTTAATTCCCACTCAAATTCAAATGTATGTAGGATCAACTAGAAATGCTATTTGCTGTTGTTTTCCTTCATTGTATTATTTCATATCAGTACATTGCATCTCATTTAAGAGGAAGCATGCTTTCATACATCAGAAAGACATTTTTGTTGCATTAATGCCCTCTGTCTAAAAATAAAACCAGATGATTTGAAATGAATTCTCATGGTATTCGCCTACCCTTAAAAAACCCCCAAACCAAACACCTCCATGCCTAAAGATGTGATTTCCTAAAGGAGCAGTGGACACCTCCTCACAATGCTTCTATTTAGAGCAAAAATCCCCAAAGTCCCTGGTGCTCATGGCTCCTCATGTGGATCTAACCTCTTCTATGTTTAAATATTTTGCACAACCCCACAGGGAGCATTCATGGTGTGCCCTTGGCTAAGCACTGGGGCTCAGACACCAAGAGCAGCAGTGCTGCCCTGTGACAGAGAGCCTCTGCTTTTGCTTGCAATACCAGCAAGTGAAGGCCTCTGGAAGATACTGTCATGCATTACTCCAGCTTGTTCTGAAGTACTTGAGGATTAAATCTGGAGACTGAAATTTCAGAGTGATGACTTCTAGAGAACATAGTCTGCATCAAAAATGAAGTAACTTGAAATATTTTGTCAGTACAACCATCTGTACTTCTCTGAAACAACCTCATTGGAAAACAGTACTGCTACCCAATTCTCTCTCTATTGATGATGTACATCAGCCATGCATAACAGCCTCATGTGAAGGCAGGGCTACCTCCTTCTGCGTCACTGCTCTCTGCAACCACTGCTTCTCCAGACCTATACAAGCAACCCGCAGCTGAGAAGAGTCCACAACTCAGCTTGGGATTTTTTTGCCATATCTCCTCACAGCAACTGTACTATGTGTTTCTGACAGTGCCAGTGGTCTGACTTTTCAGCTTTCACCAGGAAAAAAAGACAAATACCAGCAGTGAAAATAGATGCCTTAAAACTGCCGTTCCTTAAGTTAATACAGCCAAATATGTATTGGAATCTGATTTGTCCTTTTTTTTTTTTTATTAGATACTTTATCATTTAGGCTCCATTTTCCAACATGATTTGTTACTACAAGATAAAGTAATTATGTGCTCAAACATGATTGCACTGTAAAACTCCAGCATGTGAATTCACAGCCAAATGACAGACAGGGCTCTTCTGGTGATAACTGTGGCTAGCAAAACCAATTTGCTATGTGTGACATTTGAGGAAAGCAGTGACTGAGCATCCATGCTAAACCTCTGCTATGCTGCACCCCAAATCTGCCCAGAGTAGCACAGCACCCAAACTGGGTCTGCTGCAAAGGGCAGGGAGGCAGCCAGCATATGGGGCCAAATGCAATCCAGACCAAAGGTAAGAAAAGGAAGGGAATGGTAACCCAGAAGGAAACCAAGTGAGAAAAAGGAAAGCAAACCTTTCTCTCAGGAGCTGCAGAACACTTTTGCCTGACAAAGGGAGAAGACAGCATGACTGCTTGCCAAATCCCTACTCAGGTGTGCCACATGGTGCCAACTTGCAGCTGCCCCAGTGCTGGGGTGCAGCGCCCAGCTCACAGGTCCTTCAGCCAGGCCAGTGGGCTCGGCTGCTTTCAAGCAGGGCCTCCTCAGGACTGCACTGTCCCGAAGGGAGCCCTACCTGGCTGCTCTGCCTGCAGGGGGTTATGTCAGAGACAGCACTCTGCCAGGCACCGGCTCCTTGCTCTAAGTGCCAGGGCCTGCCAGGAGGAAAGGTGGCTGCTGGCCACTTGCCAGCACATCTTGCATTGCGTTAAATACTGTGTTCTGACTACATGTCCTGTTTGGTATGAAACAAACCTACCAGAGGAAATGAACAGGATTTTGCTTTTAAAATTATTGTGTCAGGTACATTAACAGTTCTACCATCCATGTTACTCAGCTCTTCAGAGAGTACTTGCGTTTCATTTCTGCTGTAATTGTATCAGCATCTTGCTTCAAGCTTTTCCTTGGCTTTCCTGCTACTTAATTTATTTTCCTTTGCAGTCATGTATTGAGCCATCTACAGTGCTCTGGTGGCTGCTGAACCTCTAGAAACACATCACGCCAAAGTGTTTTAGTGAGTCACCTATTGCTCTTGTTTGCAGTTTTTACTTATGTAGCAAAAATGAACTCTGTGTTTAGGACCTATTACTTCAATGATTGCTTTTTTTTAGCTTAGCAGTTGCTGAGCACAGATAGTAAAATTGAAGATTTCTGTGCTGGAAAAGCAGTCATTTGTTGGGTTTTAACAGAATCTCTGACAGGGAGGTGACTCGCAGAAAGCAAGGAACTATTGTCTAGTTATTAATACAATAAAGGTGAATATCAACCCAGCTGACATTCAGGAAGCAGTGAGTCATTAAGCAGGCACTGCAGCAAGCCAGTGAGTGGTATCGGTTCAGCTCCCCTGGCACTGGTGCTGGGCTGAATGTCATTCACCCTCTTTATCAGGGACATTATTTATTCTGTGTTATTTATTGGTGGAATATGTGAATTTGACAGTGATCTGTCAATGACAAGAAGTTAAGAGGTATATCAAATGCAGAAGCCATACATCATAAATGTAGATGATTTAAAAAGTTGGAGATATGTCAGAAAGATGAGATGTGAGTTTCAAGGGGGGGTAGAGAGGTGGAAACATGTCAGACTATACCTGGGGCAGACATTTGCAAGGGTGGATAAGCCAGAGTCACTTCTATAGATCATGAGTGAAAAGAGGAGGTTGACTACCTGTGAGTGCTGTCACAGCCATCAATGCTCTCACAGATAAACCAGCTTCAAGAGGATGATTCTTGACTGGAGCTGGCAGGTATGCAAAGTCAAGGAAAACTAAATTTTGCAGCTCCAGGGAAGAAGTTGCCAAGCCCAGAGCCATGTGGCCTGACTGGTACTGCTGCTGCTCCCAGGGAGGAAGAGGGCACGTATTCTGGGATAATCTCTGTCTTCTCTTAGGAACTCTCTACGGTGCTAGCACTGGCAAAGTGGGCAGCTAAGCTATAGCTCTTTCTCTGACAGTGTTTAAAACAAGGCAGAAACAGACTCTGCAGAGTAATTATTGATCCCACAGGCTCATTACAGCTGCCTTTACTCCCCCTGCAGTGATTCCAAACAGATAGAGTGTTTTAAACAGCAGGGTTGTGTCTACATGTCTGCTAAGCGACATTTAAATGAGTTAACTAGTACCTGTGAGGAGATGTATTTTTCAACAATGGCCTTCCCCCCCCCTCCCCCCCCATCTATTTGGCACAGAGAAAAGCAGCAGGTAGAGTGCTTCCCTTCACCATGGGTGGGCTGGGAAATATCCTGCATCTCCCTGGTAGTCCCCCTGAACCTTGCTCATCTCGCCACCTCCTCCTGCCCCTTCCAGCCTCTGCATGCTTTATCTGGGTGTAAGTCCATATGCAGCAGGAAGGGCTGCAAAGAGAAGGAAAAGCATTTTGTTCGCTTCAGGACTTGAAACAGCTTTTTCTGGTCTGGGATAATGCTAGGATCCCTGAAGGACGAACTCCTGCCATCAAATTCCAAAATTCAAAACAACTTTAAGATAGCTCAAGTTTCGGGGCCAAAACTGGCTACCCCAAAAATCAGTAACCATCATTCAAAATAAACACCAAAAAGGATCCTGGCCAAAGTTAGGGGGAGCTGTCATAGGCAGATCACAAGCAACCTCTGTTTAAATGCTTTGAGATTCCTGGGTGTCACAAGTGTAAGAAAAAAGGCTCCCAGGAGCCAGAGCTGCGGCACAAAACCAGCCATCTTACAGGAAGAGGGGGAGATATTAAAAGTTAACCAGTCCAGGGAGCCAGCAGATGTTAAGTAGAGTAATTAGCCTGAAATTTAGCCTGAAATGGGAGAGCCCTGTCATCGGAGAACCCCTGTCCCACAAGTAGGAGATGGTCATCAGCCTGACGAGGTGTCTGACAAAATGCTTTTCATCATGAGAGGATGCATGAGAATTAAAGAACAGGTGGGAATATCACTCACGAAAGAAGGCCATCTTTAACTGGACTCACAACTGTTTACAAGTGAAAAGCACTTCACAGGAAAGAAATGAATGTAGTCTCAGTTGAAGCAACTGCAAGGGGTCCAAAGCTGAGGTCTTACAAAGGATATGAACCCAAATGAAAAACAGGATGGCAGGGGCCTGTCTACAGCAATGATCCTTGGGGCCTGAAGAAGGAAGGTGAAGAGCACTGGCAGGCTTCAACAGCCAAGCATGAAGCCAGGGACTCCCTGCATGAAGCAAGCCTCCATGCAGCCCTGCCTACAGCTGGCTGGTGCTGAAAAAGCTATTGCTCCAACTCAGCTCCATCCATGAGATGGGATTCGGACCAAATAGCAGGGACCACAGTGAAGGTGGGTGGAAAAGGTCCCAGGGGTCTGTCACAAAAAGTGGCTGGGAAAACATCTGGGAATAGACCCTCTATGGGTTCTTGAGTGAATTCACACTAACAAAAGATCTCAAGAGAATCTTGTGGAAGGTAAAAAAAAAAAAAAAAAAAGGGAGCCCTTCCCCCCTCAATTCTGGCAGTTTCCAGATGGGAAACCGAAATGAAATGTTTTTGAAAGTTCAGAAACCTTTTGAACCTCATTAGTTTTCATTTCATATGGCTCTGCACAGAATAAGTATATAAACCTGCAGCTCTTTTAGATGAAATGAGGTAACGTTCAGATTATATCGATTGGAGTGGGTAGAGGAGCATTCATTTCAGTAATATTTTAACAAAAGAAGTCATTTTATGCAGTCTTTACAATGCTTTCTTATTTCAGGGGTCATGGGAGCTACATAACACCAGGTCTTCACAGCCTCAGAAACCAAATTACTTAATTTTGAGGAAACAGTACCTGAATGCAATTAAGCTCTTAACTTTACTCATGTGAGTAGTTTGAATTAGTGCATGGAGAATATTTGCAGGCTTTCAATTGCACATGTGTAAGTTTTGGCAGGGCTTGGTACTTACCCATGTTAATCTTGAAGTCTTGCTGTCTTTTTTTTTCAGCAGCAAACCTAGCAAAACTATAAGTACACTATTCACTTTGAAAATCCTGTAAAATCAATTTCAGAGACTTCAAGGAAATCAAAGGAAATGTGATAAAATTAAAATGCTCCCACTTAAATAAAATTTTATTTCCCTTCCAGTAACATACAGTATTTAACTAAGAGTTTTAATACGTTCAGTAAAATATGAGAGTATTATTAACCTCTTCAAAACTACACAATTTACTGTAAAGTCATTACCATTCTGTTCACTCATGTCTGGCCTCTTTGTTTCAAGTCTGTTTTCCCAGCTTACAGTATCAGGTCAACAGACTCTAACATAAATGAATAATGCGTCTGGAATTTTTCATTGCAACACCAAACCTCAGACAGAGAGCAGGCAGAAGGGCCATGCTGTGAATAGGATGGGAAGTGGCTTCAGCTGTACCTCTTCTCTCCTTTCTCTATCCTGTCCCACTTTTACTTGCAAAGGATTTCTACATAGACTGCTGTTTGTCCCTTACTTTATTTCCTCCTCTCACAGCAATCAGAAGCAGCATCTGAACATCTGGAAGTCCAAACCCACCCTTTCTCAGGGTCTAGTAGACAAAAACATTGCTGCGCTTCCCATGTCCTCTTTCAAAATCTGCAACTGCGTCCTTGAAAGTCCTGAGGCAAACTTGTTTCTGCAAGGTGAGACAGTTGGAGGGGATCTACTCAGATAAAAGTATTCATGGTCATTTCTGAGGTGCTGCCTAGCATTAACTTGGTGAAACAAGGGCGTGCCCGGCTTCTTGCTATCTGCCCAAGCTGGAAATGAGTGCTTGGCAATCAGTAGAGCTTTATTGACAGTGCCAAAGGTGTCACAGCTCAGAAGAATGTCAGTCTCTTACCTCAGCACTTTACATTTCTATAGCCTTCAGGTCTGGGGGAAAAGGCTGTCCTTCTGAAACTTCCTGTCAGTAAATCTAGTGTTTTATACGGATATTAGCAAATAAAACTTGTGTGAAAAATGTCAGTTCTATTTTTGCCAACTAAAATATAACAGGAAATTGTATGCTTAACATATGTGGAGAACTGCAAAACTGAACATCACATACATACCCACTATTATTAAGAATGGTAAATATGGCTGTGGAGGTGAAATGGATTGTGCCACTGGATATATCCTTTAATATGAATTCCAGCTACAGTGTCACTTTGCATACAAAGGCAAATAGAAGATCCTTGTGACAACTTAAAGAAGCAGAACTGCATTCTCAAAAATCAGTCATGTATTTATCTAGTCCCTTAATATACTGATGGGAAAACAAATGCATCATGCTACCCAAAATAAATTAACAGTTTCTGAATACATGGATTTCAGAAATGCACCAATAGCTTTGAAAGGAAGGACCTGAATATGAATGTTTCACAAACAAAACAAAACATAAAAGTCAATCTAAGCTACTAAGCTGTGAGCTATCTCAAATGATGCCTGGAATTCAATGACCCAAAGCCTGTCACATCCCAGACCTGAATCATAAGTGCAGGTCTCCTTTGGGATGCCCTGGAAAGCCCCACACAGAAATCTTAGCTCCACCAAAGTGTGAGCCAGTGGAATGCTCTGCAAAGGGTGCCCAGCTGCTGCTGCACCAGGAAGGTGGAACACTGGTGACCCTCAGTGTGTCTGCCCACTCTCTCCACTTTCATCAGAGTAACTACACAAGCAAGGAGTCTTAAAAACACTGTCGCCAATATTTTTGTTTATCAGAAGCAAGGGGGTATGGAAGTTTTCTGCTTGTTCTTAGAAAGCACTCGTTTCCCTAAAGAAACAGCCAGGCTTCTTTCCACAACTCTGAGACTCAGGCTAAATATTTTTCACACTAACTTTTTTCCAGCAAATGGTGTAGTTACACCAGCAGCTAAACCTCCCCTTTCCAGGATGGGAGTCCATCCTGCCAACGCTAACAGAGGGGCTCTGGTGGAACTGATCATACACCCAGGAGACAGGCAGGTTGCTCAACTCTTCCACTGTCCTTTTTTAATGAGGTGGAACAAGTTAGAAGCAAATCCTACTTGTACCTAACAGTTTAATCAACCCAGTGTCCCAAATAAAAGGAGTCCCACTCTCAGATCCTCTGCCAAAAAGACACGGTATGACATGAACTAATGGATGCGAACTTTTTTAAAAGCTTCTAAGCAAAGGAACACTAACTGCCAGCAAAAATAGGATCTCAGGCAGCTCCCTTAAGAGTGAAGGGAGAATGGAGACAGCATATGCCAATAGTAATCTATAAGGATTTTCCCTCCAAATATCTATTACTGTATTCATTGCACAGGGATGAAGCGGTGCTGAGTGTGATGGTACACAGTTGGGAAATGCAAGCCAGAATTGCCTGTTCCTCACAGCCAGCCTCCAGTCTTTGCTAGTTTGGCATTAAGCTCATACTCAAGGCAGCAATCACACAAAAGAACCCACCTGTGAAAAACAGAACACCCCGCAGCCCAATGGCCACTGCTGATGCCAGCACCCAGACCACAGTGTTTCTGAGCCCATGGATACCCATGCGTGACTGGGATGGGGATCCTCTCCCCAAAATACATGTGGGGGAAGGTTCCCAGCATACTCAGGGCTGAGGGCTACTAATCTAATTTCATTTCAGACTGGTAATTTGTGACTCACAGACAGGCATCTATTTTTAGGCATGGCTTTATCCAACTCCAGATGGAAGTGCAACAGACTGTGGCCTCCAGCAATTACCTCCACTTTTACAGCCCAGATCCTGACACGGGTCCCCTCAAAGCTTTGGGCCAGGCACAGACTATTACCATGCAGTATTGTAATTGTGTATTACAACCTGTGGGCCCTCCATCACACAGGTTATTTTAAACTTTGTAAGAAGTGCCTTGGCTTTGCACTGTTTTTCATCTCCCTGTCCCCTCACAAGCAAGCTGGGAGCCTTTTCCAAACCACCCCATCACCAGCACAGTGTCTTCCAGCACGGACTGTCTAATACATTCTGAGTCAGCTACATCCGACGAGCCACAGCTGGCCTGGAGCTAGGCCAAAGACTTTTCAGTTTTGCAGCACAACGTGATCTAAATAACTGGTCCCATCTAATTTGTTTCCTTCATGGGTCTAAGGAAACTGTATTTCACTTCATGAGGTCCCAAGTTAGGGAAACATGGTAAGGTCAGCATCCAAAACCAATTCAGACAGCAATACAAATAAACATTGATTGGAAAAAGAGACACAGCTGAGGAAAAAAAAACCCAACAAACTTTTGTGACTAGACTATCGCTTTCTTTAGCATCATGCTCCGGAATTTAAGTTTCATCTGTTTCTATGAAAAATATGAATGAAGAAGGGTATAACCAAGGAATGAATTCTTACTTGACTGTGTCACCTCTTCCTTCTTCCGAATTTGTCAAGATAGTCTTTCACCAAAAGTGATTAAAAAAAAAAAAAAAACCCAAAAAAAGAAATCTATATTTTTGGAGTGAAACTGAATCACTGAAACATTTTAGAGGTGAACATTACTAAAATGGTTGGAAGTCAGTTGTGACAGAGACTGCATTAAGAAGCAGACTAAGATACCTTTTTTTTAGCCTTATTTTTATTCCTGACAGACAGCACTTATTTGAAAAAGCCAGTGTATTTCAAGCATTTCTATTTTACAACTTTAAAAACCTGCAATATGGTGTAAAAATGAAATGCAGTTATCCAATGACACAGAATTTGGGGAAAAAAAACCCAACAAAACAACCAAACAAATGAATCAAAAATCCCCATCATCTCTGCCCAAGAGGTAGCAAAACTTTTAAATGCTAAATCAATTTTCTTTTTGGCTCAGAAGTTTGAGGCAAAAGGTTGGGGTATATATGTATATATGTGTATGTTTATCTTCTAGTGTTCTATTCATATTCTAGGAACATCCTGTACTTTGGGGAACCATATATCCATTATTTTTAGTGTAAATTATATTAGAAAGGGAGGTGTTAAATTACATTAGAAAGGGATGTCTATGTTGTGATTGTGGCAATGGAACAAGCAATTCACCTTTTTTTGAACTCCTCCTGTGCTTGCAAACATCCCTGAAATCACACCCAAATATGATGTGGAAAACAAACAAGAGGTCTTGGCTGTGCCATACACATCCCCTAAGAGATAAGTGAACCTGTCCTGAGTGACAGAAATTCATGCCCACCTAACAAAAAGACAGAGAATCATCAGTTTGCTGCCAGCAACCTGGGAGCCCAAACACAAGCAAAAGCTGGAGGAATATCCAAGAGCATGCTGTGTGACATCAGTATTTCTCAAGATTTTCTGAAGTTTTCTCCTGTCGTGTTTGGCTCCTCAGTTTTGCCCAGTCCACTGTTGCTCCATGGGGAGCACATTATCGACCCAGACGCAGGGTCCTAGAGCTGCTGCTCACCAGAGACACTGTGCACACTGCCCTCTGTGCAGCATCCTGGACCACAGAGCAGCTCCTCTGCTCTGCTGCAGAGGACCTAAACAATTGCCACCTAAATTGCCTTTTTGTTGCATTTTACATCCCCTTTCCAGATACCCTTTGGAAACTGCTAGTCAATAAGCATATTTCAGCCCTCAAATTGGTGTTACTGGTGTGAGGAGGATAGCACTACCAAGGAGAGATAGATGTTCCACTGGCACAGAGCTGCACTAGCAGCCTCTCTAAAACCCTTTCTGATGCAAGATGAAGAGCACAGCCAGAGCACACCTTCCTAACCTTCAAAAGCCTTGTGATGACCCGCATGGAGTTAGTGAAAGCCACTGTGACTTTGCAGACTTCAGATTACCTAATGTTACAAGCCACGAGACAGCCCAGCCTGATGTAACACAGAGGTTCCCTGCCTGTCCCCCTCTTCCTCTGCTACCTGACTTGGAAGCTCATGTTTACTGCCCTCAGAGGAGCAGATATAATCCTCTTTCTTCAGGATTACAGCTGCACCCCAACATCAGGGTAAGAAGTTTCCATCCAACACAGATCTTCCACTGGTGACAAAAACCGGAAGAAATGCTAACAGCAAATCATCCTACCAGGAGTTTCAAAATCCAACAGATTACACACCAGGGTGGAGAGCAAGTTTTCAGTCTGACTGGTCCTCTTATTTATTTGTTTAAGGGCTACCCCAGCAGCAAGCAGGGAATAATTCCTTCCCCATATAGAAGTGTGCTGCCAAATTCCTCTGACTTGCAACAAGACTCACAAACATTTCCTGGTTCCCTCCATCACCAAACGCTACCAAGAAGCCTATTCAATACTTCACAGCAAACAGCAAGATCTTTCATACCTTAAAGGCATAATTTAGCTATGGGAAACAAATTTACCTTTTCATTGGAAACCCTACTTTGAGTATAGCCAACTGAATGTATTTCCACACAAACTGGTGATAAACGGAGAGGAGGAACTCTCAGAGAAACAGAAGTGCTAATTTGCCTCTGCCCGAATCAAAGCAGTTGCTAGCTGCTAGCATTGGGGTAGCAGCATATGTGGAAACACATTGTGCAAATGGAGTTCCTATAGCAAAAATAAAAGCTTGCACATGGTGAAAATAAGGTACAAAAATCTTAACATTCTTTTCCTCATTAGCACAGCAGGACAATAGTATCAGAGGTGTTAACTGGCAGGTGTGTTTGTAGATAATCGCTTGCGCCTGTTTTACAGTGCAGCAGAGAGAACAGAAATCAGGTTTAAAAGCAATCATGCACCAGGTCGCTTTTCACTTAGGCTGGGTCCTATGGCCATAATGTATTAATCCAGATAATACATGCTGTTCAATAGCTCTGTAAAGCCTTTTCTCATGGATTTTAACCCGTGGAGAGGCACAATATGATTTCTAGAGGTCAAGGTCAGTCCTTAGAATAAGGGCAGGGCTGGCAGTCACCACAACTTGAAGCATCAAGTTCACTATATGCAGTAGCAGGCAGTACACACAGGCAGCAGGTCTGGCTCACACCCTTAGGGCTTCCTAACACACTAACATCTGAAAGCATGGGTGTGCATTGCCAGATCCTTGTGTCCCCACAACAGCAATAAAGTGAGAACCAGTTTCTAAGGCGACATTTCCAAGCTTGCAGGTTTTTAAAACCCTAACATTCAAAGGCTCAAAAAAACTCTAGGAGGATCCCCTGCAATCAATGGATATGAGCATGGTGATCTCACTGCTCTTGGTAACTGTCTCAAGGACTGACCCATTTGTTTTCTTTCTGGATGAATCACTTTTCAGACAGCCCATCAAACACAAATCTGTCTTGTTTTACACTTAAGTCTAGAATTTACCAATTTATAAAAATAACAAGAAATTAACAAGTTCAGTTATCAGCTCCAAACATAATCAACTACACTGATTGTGGCTTCTTCTCTGTCACCCATTTGTGGCTAACATGACTTGAGTAGCAACCACCAACCTGATAGCTGCTGCAATGGTCAGACTCATTTCAAACTCTTTTCCTTACAATAACACCCTTATTCAATCCTTGTTAATTTGTTTTAAACAGGAAATAATCTACAATACTTTTTGAATGAATCAAAGGATATTGCTCCTAAAACCTATGTGTGCTTACCACAGTGTGGATAGTATGCTTCACCTAACAACCTTTCTGATGTTTTTTGGGTTTTTTTTTTTCTGTTTTGTTTCGGTTATTTGTTTCTTTGTTTTGTTTTCTTTTAGTAGTTTGTGTGTGTGTGTGTGTGTGTGTGTGTGTGTGTGTGTGTGTGTGTGTTTTGTGGTTGTTAGTTTTGGTTGGTTGGGGTTTTTGTTGTTGTTGTTGTTGCAGACCTGCAAGGTCTTCAGACAGTATAGAGGAAATTGTTGCCAATTTGGCAGGCCCCTATACCAGCACCAGAACAGAATCTGGCTCCAGAGCTTCAAAGAAAATTGAGAGAGACAGGGACACTACCCTGGATTTCTAAATGCCAGAATCGTACCGATTTGATGCAGCAGGCTGCTGTCGAACAGCTCCTCCCCTGGCTAAGGTTGGTCACTGCTCTCAGAGGGAGCTAAACTGGACCCTTTGCTCTCTTCTTTACATTTTGGCTGGATGAGGAATGTTTTCAATCAGGGTAGGATGGGAAAAATTAAGAGCCTTTTAGGAATGGCATATCCTGAGTTTCCAGGAGATGTCTAGGTCAGCCCAAAGTCTAGCCGGCCGGTGCACTCATCCCCAGTATTTACATTGACAGTGGAAACAAGCCTGGAACAGCTGCAAGCAATTATGTCTCTGACCCTCTCACAACAAAGCCCTGTAATGCAGGATACTTCCAGTCACACTGCACATCGCCACAGCTAATGCTCACTTCCATGTGAAAACATCCATGCTAAACTTATTTCATTATGGCTAATTGGTACCCAACTGAATTCTTTTAAAAGGTGTGCTCTGCAATATCTGTCATCTGAAAGCTTCCCTTACCGGGAAGAAACATCTGTCGTCTTTGCAGTGGGTTGAATGTACAGGTTTTCTGTTCCCACATTATATATATCACAGAAAGTGTCAAAACAGAATAAAACGAGGGTTCAAAATCATAGTGTGCTCTGCTACTGCCCACAGCTGTGAGTACTATCACTGAGGACTCACACCCATCTCCATGCTCTTTCCCCCACCACTATTATCCTCACAAGAGTGGCCCCTAAGCCTGTGTCCACTCTCACTACAGCAACTGCCCAAACTAGAACTCCAACCTCAAGTCATACCCCCACACCGGAATCTCTTCTTCCTTCCTTATTCCCACACTGGCTTCTGCTCCCACAAAACCTATTCCTGTGTTGCCAACCCAGGACCCCTCACTCACTCACAGTACAACCTGACCAGTCAGTGGCCCAGCCTTGCTCCTGACCCATGGGCCAGGAAGTTCATACCTTGCCACTGCCCACAAACAGAGCTGCAGGCAGCAGCAACAGCTTCTTGCAACCATGCTACTTCAAAGAAGCCTACTGCTGCTATACATTGCGTGATGTAGGCACCTCTGGAGTAAAACCTAAGAGCCAGGCCTGGCATCCACCAGTGAATTCTTTCTTCCTCCTGTACTACTCTAGCTGTGCAAAGCAAAGAAAGAACGAATTACCATGAATTCTCTCAGCATGAGTGGATGCTGGGCTGACATGGAAAGGATTGCTAGCACCTCAAAATAATCCTGGCACAGGGAGTGTGTAGCAAGGTGTTTTAAGAACAGAAACATTAAGAGGAAAACAGAAACCAGCAACCTCACTGGCATAACAGAAGGCATCAAATGCCAAGTCTTTTCATATTTACAGACTTATGAAGTTTATAAGCTTAACCAAATGCTTCAGTGAGAGAAAAAGAATAAACAGTGGAGTCACCAATTTATAATACTTGAGACTAATGGAAAGAATATCTGGACCATGATAGTGAAGCCATGCTGTAGTCTCTTCGGCCTTGTTTTATGACCTTCCTTCTCTTGCTTACAGACTTCTTAAACACACAGAGAAAGCCTGACACACAAGCTGATAAAAATACATTGAGTGGAACAGCACAACAGCTCTGGTCTTTGGCTGAGCCAGCAATCAGGCAGCCATCATTTTGCAGTGTTCCTTGATGGGCTGAGAGTAGACATTCATACAAGTGTTACTCTGTGCTTCCTGATATGGGCTTGAGTAATGAAAATGGAAACAGCATATAAAGCAACTCTGGCTATTCTGATGAATGAATTGAAAAGTTTTCCTCCAAGGAATCTGATAATTGAAAAAGCAGATTAGAAAAAAGTGGCATAAAATATTACTATAATCTCTCTGAGACTAGAAAATGTATTACATTGACTAATAAGCAACAGGAAGAGACTTCACATTTCCCTTTACACTTACGTTTCCAGTTATATAGTTTCAGAAGAAATGATTGAGATGTTATTTTATTTGTGAACTCTCAGTGGAGAAGACAAAAGATTGAAGAATGTAGAGCATTCAAACATGAGGACAAAATACAGGCATTGTTCAGGTAAAGATGCCAACTTGCAAATGGCAGAAGAGGCCAAGAGTACATCTCATTGCCTTCTGCCACCTGATGGAAGCTCACTGTAAATTGTTAATCTCCTTTGAGGATACTGAGGTTAACTGCAGTGAGGCACAGTTGGTGAAAGTGATGAGCAAGAGAGCTATGTAACACACAAGTCACACCTGCTGGAGTCACCCTTTAACCTTAGGCTTTCTGAACTGTCCCCCTGAGCCTTTGCAAGCACCTGGGACCACTGCTTGATATTATCCAGAAATACAAATCTCCTCTGAAAAAAGCAAACAAACATCTTACCAAAGTGTCACTGGGACAACAAGGAGTAAATGCCCTAGCAAAGCAGTTCATTGTGGTACTAAAGCAGCAAAATGCAAACCACAAAAGACAACAAAAGCACTCATTTAAGCTGGGGAAAAATACCATCCTGAGCGCTTGGGAGCCTGAGTTGCCCCCAGTGCTTAAAGGAGCTGCAGTTGCTCCCAACAAATTATTCACCACCAAACTCCAGTGGAAATGGTGTGAAGCCAGCAGCAGAGGGTGTGCATGGTGAGGCAATGCATGGTGTGTCACAGGGGTGCAATGCTGGACTGGATATTTCCAGCCCAGCTTGTGTGTTCAGTGTGAATTCCTCACATGAATTATGTGGCAGGCTTTCCCTGAGCCTGGCAGGAGCAGGGAGTAGAAGAAAAAGCTAGCCTGTGATTCATTTTTAAAAGAAATTGTATTATTTCATGCAATAGATTGAAAAGATGTCTGCAAAGTGAAAGGTGGCTTTAGATTCAAACTAGACTTCCTATTTGAATCAAAACATATATCTAGTTTCAGTATTAGTGAAAAGGACAACTGATTTGTCACTCAGTAGATTATTTGGACGTTTTACCACTAATACTGGGATTTTACGTGCCAGTGCTCGACTATTCAGGTCCTGCTGCTCAGGAAGTTTGAGTTTTTGGACACATTAAGTGGAAGACTGCTGAGTCCTGATCATTTCCAGTCATTACTCACCAAAATAAATGGTAGCTAGATCAATATTACTTGGCTTGACGCTGTCATAAGCAAACTATGTTTGGGCTGTAGTTTGCTGTTCCAGCATTGTGTTTGGATAGAAAAATACAAACAGACAGAAGAAAAGAGACCACGGCCTTTCAAGGCACCACAATCCAGGAGGCAAGACAGATGGGACTGTCAGTATCTTGGAGGATAAGTTTGGATTTAACAACTTTTTTGTCTGCTTGCAGAAATGCTGGGGAGGGGTGGGGTGGGGTGGGAAGGGGGGGAGGGGCAGGGAATCAGTGGGGAAACCAGAAATGTGCTTCTGCCAGGCAGGAATAATCAGATTTACAACTACAGGAGGAAAATAACTTGCCCAGGCAGCAGCTCTGTAGAGAAGGACCTGGAGGTGGACTGATCACAAGGAAACCCAGGAGTCCAGTTGCACCATGGTATTGCAGAAAACCAGTGCAGCACTGACACAAATAGACTGAGCTGGAAGCCTACACTGCTTATGATGCCAACCATCCAGTGCTCATAGCTCTGCTCCCAGGTCCCGTCTTCTTCATGTCTGTTTCAAGGGCTGGGCACTGCACCTGATGAAATATTGGAATGACTGAAAAACGGAACATAAGAATGAAAAGAAAAAGAAAAAAAAAAAAAAGGCCAGAAAGTAGCACTGAAAGGGAAGAGAAGGAAGAAGAGGGGATTATTTCATCTAGAGAAATTAAATAGGAGAACTCTTGAAAGCATTTTCTGGACATGTGAAGTCTGTCACTTGGAGGAATGAATCTACCTTCTAATGTCCATAATGTGCAAAAGAGTGTAGAAAATGATGAGTTTACTGTACAACTGGGAAGATGCAGTTCAGATATGAGATAAAGTCTCTCAATGATGAAAGAAGAACAGCTACAGCTAGCATCATAAAGCTGTAAAATTTCCAGCATCCAGAACCACTTTGGGCAAGCACCCTTCAGCCTTTGGCCGAGAGCTTTTTGAGGTCCACCTAGCTCCACAACTAATTAGAAATGGTCTTTCCAGACCACTTGTGAGCCACACCTCTCTAAACTTTTAATACTCACAGAAATTAGGTAGTAAATTGGAACACTGAAAACAACAGTTCCAGCACATGCTGGAAAGACTGAATTTTATTTTAGTCTTACTAGGAGAATATTATAGAACAAGGACATAATTTAAAACTGAAGAAAGGAAATACTGCCTTTACTTGCAAAGGTGGCACTCATCTGCATGGTCAGCATACTACTCTTTACAGTGAATAGTCATCTAAATCTACTCTAGATACCATATGCTGGAGTTTCTTGCTTTGGTTTGATTTTCAGTTACAACAGCCAATCTCACAGAAGAACCTAGTAATCATGGAGTCACACACAGTAGCTGGAAACACAGAGCTTGACTTGTCCAGCCCCAAGGCAGATGGGCTGTGTGTGTCCCATAGATAGCCACCCCCTCCCCATGAACATGGACAATTAACAGAGACTGAACACCTATGCCTAGAGAGAAACTTTTAAACATATCCTCTGTGAAGAGATTAACCATCCTTCTACTAATATTTTCTAGGCATAATGAAAATATGCAAGTATTACTTTTTAAAAGTTGCCAGACCTCAGCTAGACATGTAAATAAAATGCCACTTGTCTTACACTGACACAGGGACATAGTGCAAAAGTACCCAGGAACCCACAAAAAGTGACAGGGGTCACCTGCTGCTGTTAGAGAAGGAACAAGAGACTCAGTTTTAGAATTATTTTTCACTGACATCTAAGTCATTTGGGACCTTAGTGAATCTTGGTCTTCAAATATCAAGCCACCCTTTCACTTTTGGTAGGGCACATACACAAGGAGCAGAACACAACTGAGATTCAACACCAGCATTAGCCCCAGGAGACATCACTTGGATCTCAGAACTGCCTTTTCTCTGTATACCTGTCCAGCATGTGCAAGATAGCCTCAGGCATTCCCACCAGACTTCTACAGAAGTGCAAGGTTACTGGTTTGGTTTTGATCCAAAGGCATTTATATTTTTCCCACGCAGTTCACTTTGATGTCTTTTAAATATACCCTGAGCTTGTACTTCCCCAAAGAATAAATACAGCCTTGTTCTCATTCATATTTTAGTTGTGAAGCATTTAGTTCAGAATCATTTGCATAATAATTTAGCAAGAGGTAAATGCAGGTAATAAGAAAAACACTGAACATGCTAAAGGCACATATTATTGTCTTGCACAGAGCTATTGACTTTAGTAAAAAACTACATTATATTGAAAGAAACAGAGCTGAATCACAACCTCTTACAGTATTATCTTCTACACACCACTTATGCCCCACCTAAGCACTTCATTTGCCTTCAGTATGAGCTCAGAGAAAGTTAGAAATGTCTCAATTACTATTTATAATTACTGCCAACTGGGCTGGAAGTAGGTCACTGGCAGTTGACAACAGTCAACACAGCTGGATACACTGCTGTGCATCAAGTTCAGGGACCATCTACCCTATATGTTATACCAATACCTCATCATATCGGCAACCTGTTACACACTCTACAGACTAGAATATCCAGCGTGTAGGAAAAACATGTTTAGATAGTGCCATAAGACAGGGCTACCCATGGCACTTTGGCCACTTTGTGTCACTAGAGTAACACAGATTTTTATTTTTAAATTTACTCATCTCAAGTGTATCACCAACACAGCAATGTGCAGCCAGCAGTAACAGGCAGGCCTAGTCCACTGAGTTCATTAATTCCATTTGGCCATTTAGAAATGGTTCCATCTGCAGTATGCATAGCCTTAGCTTTAAGCCTTTTTCTTTTTTTTTTTTTTCTAACAAGCACAAATGCCTTGTATTTGAAAAATCAGAAATAAGTAACATAATGAAGCTGTGTTAATATTAGAAGGAGTTGTGCATCAGTGGTTCATATTGAATGGGTATGGGCATTATGTTCACTGGTGCTAGGATACCATGGTGATGGGCCCTGAAGAATTACCAAAAATAGATCAAATGCATGTGGCAAGTGATAATAAGCACAAAATGTTTTCCATACAGTAAAAATGCTGCAGGAAAGCAGAATATCATATTCTATAAATCAGCTCAACAGAATAACAACTTCCAGGCAGAATACTTGGGGATCTGAATGAGTAGTCAGATCTGAACTCCTAAGCCTAAAATTGCCAAGAAACCAAATTTGGCAATGGTGTCTGCACCTAAAGAAATTCAGACCCAAGCGATTGGCACAGGATCTGCTGTTGCTAGCAAAAATGTATGAAAAGAGCTGAGAGGTTTGGATTTAAAGTAAGAGACGTTAATCACTTGGGTAACACCTACCACAATAACTGCGTCTTTCCAAGCTGCTGGAGTATCATCCCTTTTTGTATTGAGTCAATCAAAATACTAAAAATGTCATTCTTTGAAGCTGTGCTGAGCCAGGCTGCTTGTTCACTGCCATATAAAACAAATCACTCGAAAGAGTCTCACTGAAGCTGCCCACTGATTCAGCAGGGTGCTCATACACAGAATTAAAGACACGTGCAAGCACCAGCAGCTCTTGTGTGGGAATGACAGGAGACAGCGCACCCCACTTTCTCATTAACAACCACTATGCTGCCTTACCACAAAGCGCGTGACATCAAAGGCACATGAAACATTTGATACGGTACCGCTACATGCTCACGACTGTCAGCAGTACTTTGCTCAAACCATCCCTTATGGAGAAACATGCACAGCAAAACCATTTGCTTATGAAAATGACAGCTACCTAATGCCACATTGAAAATTCATTAACTGGGATGATTTACCACTATGAAGGCAACACACTGTGTGGAGACACATATATAATATTCAGGTTGCTGCTCCAGATGTTAAGCCACCCACAACCCTAAGTGATGACCGTTTCTGAAGCAAAATTTCTTGTGCTTCACAACTTGCAAGAGCTGCCATTGAAGGGTGTGCCACCAGAAACAGGTACTGGGATGGGATATCCCATTGCAGGGTAACATACCAGAGGCATTCAGAGGAAAGCTGGTGGAGCTGCCTGACAAATGCTGGAAGAAAATATAACAAATGTAGCCATTTGGTAAAGATGTGTCCCACATTTCTAGGGCTTTGAAACACGGGTGTTACTGAGGTCAATGCAAACCAAAACACTGTGCCAATCAGCCAGGCATCTCTGAGGGAGACAACAGCAGCAGAGGTCAGTAGCATTTCTTAAAGCGCAGGAGAGAGAGGGATCTAATTGCTAAGTCTGTTACTAGGTGACACGCTAAGTCCTGAAAAACTATACTGGGTAGTATTTTGATACATTGATCTATGCAGCAAACTCTGTACCAGAAATCCACCTTCCACCATCTCCACCCTTCACTTCCTTGGATGGCTGATAAACAGGGCCTTCCAAAGCCACACACTCCATATGCTGAGAGAAATCTTCAGGAGACCAACACATCCTGGGAGATGTGTTCGGGAGACTCAAAACATCCTGGCCCCTCGGTCTTTTCTGTAGAAAATTGCTAACATAGACTCATAGAATCATTTAGGTTGGAAAAGACTCTTAAGGTCATCAGTTGCAACCCTTAACTTAGCACTGCTAAGTCTACCACTAAACCATGTCCCTAAGCACCATATCTACCCATCTTTACCTGGAGGGATGGTGGCCCCACCAGATCCCTGGGCAGTCTGTTCCAATCCTTGACAACCCTTTCTGTACCCAATCTAAACTCCCCCTGGCACAACTTGAGGCCATTTCCTCTTGTTCTTGCTACTTAGGGGAAGAGATCAACACCCATCTCACTACAACCTCCTTTCAGATAGTTGTAGAAAGTGGAAAGGTCTCCCCTCAGCCTCCTTTTCTCCAGACTAAAGAACTCCAGTTTCTTCAGTCACTCCTCATAAGCCTTGTACTCTAGACTCCTCTTTGGACTTGCTCCAGCACCTCAATGTCTTTCTTGCAGTAAGGGGCCCAGAACTGAACACAGGATTTGAGGCACAGCCTCATCAGTACTGAATATAGGTGGATGATCATTTCCCTGGTCCTGCTGGTCAGACTATTTCTAATACTAGCCAGGATGCCATTGTTCTTCTTGGCTGCCTGGGCAGAAGCCAGCTCATGTTCATTTTGGCTGTCAACCAACACTATCGGGTCCTTTTGCATTGGGCAGCTTTCCAGCCACTCTTCCCCAGGGCTCTAGCACTGCATGGAGCTGTTGTGACCCAGGTACAGGACCTGCCTTGAGCCCTGTCAGACCTCACACAACCAGCCTCAGCCACTTTCCAGTCTGTCCAGATCCTTCCAAAAAGCCTTCCTATCCCCAAGCAGATCAACACTCCCACTCAACTTGGTGTCATCTACAAACTTACTGACTGCACTTGATCCCCTCATCCAAATCACTGATAAAGATGTTTTCTCCAAAGTTATTTCCACCTGATAGCAAACAGAACAAGAGACTGAAGGATGTGCAGTGAAAACAAAGCTCAAAAATTCCCCCAAAGCCATGGAATTATATGGGAAATTACTTTGCCTTAGTAAAAAGATAGTCCATAGCATTTCATATATCTTTCTGGAGCAGTGAAACACACAGGATAAGCATCTCCACTCTCCATGCAAGACAGTCCTTTACCTAAGCACTCTAGCTCTTAGTCAAAAGAAACACATTTTGCTTGCTTTTTAAGCAGTATAAAACCAAAATCCCACTTGGTCCCAGGGACACAGTGTCTTTCTCATCAGTCTTAATACCTCAGTGCAACCAGGTAAAAGGAAGAATTATCAGCATGAGATCTCATACCTTGTGGCCACCAGAATGCTGCTGGGCTCCATCTGGATTCACTAATGCTCAGAGGACTGCTACAACACCAAAGGCTCACTGCAACACTGTCCAGCCTCACTGGGGAGCAAGTGCAGTCAAGGTATCTGCCAACTTGGACCACAGTACAGAAATTCTCAGGTGACTTATTAAACCAACTTCACAGTCCCTTAATGACATAGGAATAGCAAAGTGAATGCAGAATCTATTGCAACAAGAAAAACTATAGCAGAAATATATACTGTACTAAAGAAATGAACAGAGGGGAAGATTTGAGCTTACTGCTCACCTCCATCTTAGCTATGATAAAACCCTCACAGTATAAAGTACAAAATATTAATTATTGCAATACTTCACATTTTAACCTGAAAGCATGCTGACAAACCAAACCCCTGATGTTTGCCAAGCTTTTCCTCAAAGAGCAAGGCAAGAGCTTACCACTATGAGCCAGGGAATGCACCAGCCCTGCATCATGCCCCTGGCAAGGCTAGAAGACAGCTATCCTACTCAGAGCAAACCCCTCCACACCTTGTCTTTAAATGCTGTGTGTGTGAAAGCTTGCGCAATTACTGAAATATATCACAGTACCAGCAAACAAGACAGGACTGTACACTGCTCAGGGCTCCTAGCTGTATCACCTGCTGCTGGAGATCTCTTTTCTTCCCTCGCCCCTGCTGACCCAGCAGTGTCACACTGAGAAACGCCATAGCAGGGCACATTACCACAGTACTTTTCTCTGGTGCAAAAGGAGGCCTTCATACCATGGTTGATGTGGTACCCATATAGATGACTTGTTTTGTGCCTGCAAGCTACCTCTGTGTGCTGCTGTACTAATGGTCTGTTTATAGGGTTGATGTTTTTGTAGTACAGCAGGTAAAGTCAAGTGCAAGCACCCAACACATCATGAGAATCACCCTCAGAACAGCTTAAGAAGCTGTGACCCAAGATGACCAGGGCAAGATGTTGGACAGATGGTAACTCCAGTGCAGGGCTACAAAAACATGCAGACACCTTTATTGTAAGATCTGAAGGGGATGTCTGACTTCTGCTTTATAATTCTCCAGCAGTGGTACCTAATATGCTCAACATGGTGTTCAAGAAAGCAAAGACCTGTTACTTTTGTTATCAAAAAATACTGCTCTGAGATGACAGGGCTCAGTTTCATTTTCTCACAGTCTTCAGGAACATAAAAGATTTCACATGCAAATTCTGGTATTTGACACTAAATTTGGAGACAGTAACACGAGGAAAAGATCTCCTGAAATTAGCACAAATAATACTCGCAACCACATGCTACTTAAAAAATTAGCAAACCCAAAATTTAAGACTAGGTAGAAAAGCAATTTGCAGTGTAGAATTGAGATAATTGGTTATTGTTGTTATTCAGCCAGACTTGATCTTCTCACTTTCAGTATCTGATGTCTCCCTAGAGCTCCTGACTTAATCAGGGCAGTCTCCTGAACCGGCAGCTATGGAGAGCCCATGACTCTATCCTTACATGAATTTGAGAGGCTTCAGAATGTTGATGAATTGTTTCCATGTTAGAAGAAAACGCCTTCACTGACAGGACTTGGTTTTGAGGAAGCAACTGAGGGAAAGCAGCCATGAAGCACAGGTTTGCAAGGAAAATGCTGCTACTTTTCAGCAGCAGCCTCTCTCTGTTGTCCAGTGCAACTTAACTGAGACCTAAAATTTCAGGTATCTATTCCTTCTAGCATACCAGATCCTTCAACATTCACTGATCCCAAAATAAGGAGTCTTCTCAGCAGAGCTACTATACGTACAAGCAGGAGACAAGCGCTATCCTTTGGGCATTGCTGTGAATTTTGTGTTTGCCCTGACCCTTCTGCAGATGAACCGAGCACATCCTGTGCTCACGCCGTACGCCACGAAGGGTTAGCGTCACTCCGCAGGACTGCACCGCCGCCGGGTTCAGGAGGCTGCCCAGTTAAGTTCGGAGCTGCCGCCACCGCCTCCTCCCACCCCCCCTCCCACCGGCGCGGCGATGATGACGTCGGCGTCGAGGCGCCGCCGCCATCTTGGGAGTGGCGGGAGGGGAAAGGGAAGGTAACGAGGTGGGGTTGGGGGGGGAGGAGCGGCGGTGTGGGGTCATCAGCCAGCGACGGCGGCGGCGAGCCGCCATCTTGAGG